>CM076584.1:577555028-577773626 GCA_034641835.2 Pinus albicaulis | reverse complement strand
AATTAATTGTAATTTTTCTCATTGGCCTTGATGCCATCCTGTACAGCTCCATTCTTATTTTAATACCCAAGAGGTGATTTTTGAAATACTTTCATATCTAGTTTTCATATCTGGATTTCACATTTCAAGTTGACAATATAACAGATAAGTTGACAATTTTTTCAAATGCAAATCTAGATAAAAGCATGGCTGTCTTTGTCAATGATTTTTGGAATACCTCTTATCGTCTAAATTATTAAAATATGAGTTCTGATTTGTTGCATTGTTTGTCAAACCACCTTTTTTGTTGCAGTATTTGTAAAAACCAAAGTTTGATAATATAAGTTTATTAATGTCCAGCAAATGATCAAAGGAGTATGTCAATGGGAAGACCAAGGGTTAGCTCAACTGGTTTTTTTTCATGTTGTTGGGCATCTGCCTAGTTCAACCCTCCTGGTTAGGCACACTAGTCTATGACTTTAGCGAACAGGGTTACTAGGGATGCCATCCACAAACATGAGGAAGCATCTCTTGGGTTTCCCCACAAGGTTTTCCTTGGGGAAAATGTTAGGTCAATGGGATTATAAGAGTACATCACTAGCCAAAATACAATGTGGAAGTGTGGAAGTGTGGACTATAAAGATGCTAAAAATCATATCAAAACAGATTTTTAATTGTGCTAGAAGCAGAACAACAAGAGAAGATAAGAAAGTACATGACTCGGAGTGGAGATAAAGTAATTACAAGAAAAAGATAATATGTATGATATCTGAGGACCAAAGGAACTTTAGTTTGAACTAGTCATGGTATGCTAGTGCTGACAGGTGAGGACGAGCAATTAGATCAAGGG
This sequence comes from Pinus albicaulis, assembly GCA_034641835.2. Classification (NCBI taxonomy): domain Eukaryota; kingdom Viridiplantae; phylum Streptophyta; class Pinopsida; order Pinales; family Pinaceae; genus Pinus; species Pinus albicaulis. The sequence continues at coordinate 577,772,797 of CM076584.1, read as the reverse complement.
GGGTCTCCCTGCTAGAGTCCTCAATGACCGCAAAATTTTTTTTGGACTAGTGGATGATGTCCTTTGGAGTGTGTCTGGGACTGATAGGGCTCTACAGTATGATCCTTGTGGGAAGCCCAAATTTGAGCAAGCTCTCCTAACATCCAGGCATGGAAAAATTCTCCTGATGGATGGTTGGCTGTGTGGATTTGGGGGCACCCAGCTCCAAGGCCTTGTCGAGTTGTCTACTAAATTGTCTTGTTGGTAAAATGGTGTGCACGTGTGGCCTGGAACAACAACTCCATAAGGACCTTGTGAGGTAAGTGACTAGTCCACTCCTTTCCCATATGGGAAGGGGATATTGAGAAATATATGCACAGATCGACAAAATAATTGTATTAGCGCTGAGAACTCTATTATCACAGTGGTTTGTGAAGCTTTCCAATGAATGAACAAAATGTATTTCATTCTGAAAGTACCCTATAATATATTCTACTATCCTATTATCAACTATATAATTTAGTTTAACTAATTATATAAATGGATGCAAATTAATGCTTATTTAGAGTCTTGTTGATCAAAATAATAGTTTATTGCACCTATATTTTATAGTATTATAGTATTTTGGTATTAAAAATAATATCTTCTAAAATTTGGGTTTCGAAAATTGTTGATAACTTCTTGACTGAAGTGCTTGAGTCTCTCCAAGGAGATGCAATGAGTCACAAATCAATCAAAGTAAGGCAGCAAGCTTCACATTAACAAATCAGCCATATCTTCATCTTCTACTAGCTTCTTAACAAAGAGCTCCTGCCAGAATCCACCCATAAAACAACTGTCCCTGTCGCTGACAATGGTCTTGGGTAGACCATGCAATCTGAAAACCTTCCGGAAAAACAACTCTACCACCTGTGCCGCTGTGTGATGTGCCGAAATGGCGAAAAAATGAGCATACTTCGTTAGCCGGTCAACCACTACGAAGATGCAGTCCTTGCCCTGCACTGTGGGCAACCCCGTGATGAAGTCCATCGAAATACTTTCCCACTTCCCCTCCGGAATGGGAAGAGGCTGCAACAACCTCGCAGGATGACTCATCTCTCCCTTGTTCCGCTGGCAAACCTCGCACTCCCTGACATGCTGGAGTACGTCCTCCTTGAGGCCCTTCCATGCAAATCTCTCTCGGATGGCCCTGTACGTCTTGGTGAACCCCTGATGGCCCGCCAATGGTGAATCATGTGAAGCCTGGAGTATCTTCTCCTTGAGCTGAGATCCCTCAGTCAAGAAGATCCTGTCCCTGTAATAGATGACCTCATCAGCCACCCTGTATCTGCTATCTGTTACCTGCCCATCCAGAACCTCGCATGCAAATCTATCTTTGGAGTACTCAACCAGTAGTCGAGCCTTCCAGTCAGCGTCCAGGCTCATGAGTGATAACGTGGCAGGTCTACGGGAAAGGGCATCAGCTACCACGTTATTCTTCCCCTTGACATACTCTATGTCAAAGTCGTAAGCCTGGATCTTGCTGATCCACTTCTGCTGCCTCTCCTGCAACTGCTTCTGCTCCAGAAAGTACCTCAGGCTGTTATGATCTGTCCTCACCCTAAATCTGCCACCTACCAGGTACTGTCGGAATTTGGCCAATGCATGCATGATGGCCAACATCTCCTTGTCATATATGGGATATAGCCTCTCGTGTGGAAGGAGCTTCCGGCTCTCGAACGCAATCGGATGACCCTCCTGCATCAAAACTGCTCCAATCCCCTCTCCTGATGCATCGCACTCTAGGACAAAGGGCTGCGTAAAATCTGGCAGTGCTAACACGGGACAACTGCTCATCACCTCCTTGAGCTTATCAAAAGCTCGCTGTGCTGTATCCGACCAACTGAATGCCCCCTTCCTCGTCAGCTCCGTGAGGGGTGCAGCAAGCTGTGAGAAACCCTTGACGAACTTCCTGTAGTAGGTGCAGATACCAATAAACCCTCGAAGTTCTGTTACATTCCGTGGCTCTGGCCAGTCCCTGATAGCCCTGATCTTTTCCTCGTGGACTCTCACCCCGTCCACTCCTATGATATGTCCCAGATACAGCATCTCCGTCAATCCAAACTCACACTTGGAGAGCTTGGCAAAGAACTGCTGCTCCTCCAAAATGTGCAAGACCGTCTCAATGTGCTGGAGATGCTCCTCCCAAGTCCTGTTGTATATAAGGATATCATCAAAGAAAACCAGCACAAACTTCCTCAGATGATCCCTGAAAATGTGGTTCATACAAGACTGGAAAGTAGCAGGAGCATTGGTCAACCCAAATGGCATGACCAGAAACTCAAAGTGCCCATAATGACACCTGAAAGCAGTCTTGGGAATGTCCTGTTCCCTCATGCGTATCTGATGGTACCCGGATCTCAAATCGATCTTTGAGAAGAACCGTGCTCCTCTCAACTCATCCATCAGCTCGTCGATCCTGGGAATGGGGTACCTGTTCTTCAGGGTCTTCTTGTTCAGAGCCCTATAGTCGATGCACATGCGTAATGTGCCGTCCTTCTTCTTCACCAGCACTACTGAAGAAGCAAAAGGACTGGTGCTGGGTCGAATGTGACCAAGGGCCAGCAACTCCTGAATGGCCCGTTCTATCTCATCCCGATAGGCCTTGGGATGCCTATACGGTGTGGTAATCACAGCCTGTATCCCCTGCTCAAGCTCGATCGTGTGCTCAAACCCCCGATCCGGTGGCTGTCCTGGCGGGATGTCCCCAAAAACTACTGCATATCTGTCGAGAATAGACTGTAGATCAGGATGCACTGTCCGCCTTGTATCTACTGCCTCTGAAGCCCGCAACTCTACTGCCCACTCTATATCTCCCTTGCGGAAAGTCGCCTCCATGCTGTGTGCTGATACTGTCTGGGGTGGATAGGTGTTCTGCCCTCGTATCTTCTCATGCTTCCCCGTCTTGGGATCATCCCACTCCATCTCTAAGGCCTTCCAATTCGTCGTGACCTTCCCCAGAGTAATAAGCCACTGAACCCCCAATATCACATTGGTGTCCGGAATGTCCACCACAAAGAAGTGATCGGTCAATGTATAGGTGCCCATCGTCACTGATAACTCGGGTACATATCGAGCACATGCCATGGTCTGATCTCCTGGTACCAAAACAGAAAACCCATCAAAGCCCTTCGTCGGTATGCCTCTCCGCGCAACCATCTGGGCATCAATGAAGTTGTGGGTGGCCCCACTGTCGACTAAGACTGAAACCCGCTGTCCGCGCACTGTCCCCCGTACGCGCAATGTCAAATACTTGGGAACTCCTCGCAATGCTGCTAGAGCTCCCCCAGTAGGCGCGAATGATGTCCCATCTGCATCGGGTGGTGGAGGTGGTAAGGTACTCTGTGCTGCATAACATCCACCTGTCTCCTCATCATCCTCCTCATCCTCTTCTCCGCTACTCTCGGAGAAGACTTCTATGAAATGTGCCTTCCCTGACGCACATTTGTGTCCCGGCGCCCAGGGCTCCTGGCAAGTGAAGCACAATCGCTTCCTCCTCAGCTCTCTCCTGGCCTCATCCTCAATCTGCCCTCGTCCCTGATTCGCCTTGGGAGGCGGAATCCTCGTGTCCTTACCCTTAGGCTGGAAAGCCTGTCTCTGGGGATAAGGTGGCCGAGTCTTGGGCAAGACATCCTGCAAGTCACGAGCCCTACTGATAGCATCCTGTAGTGTAGCCGGTTTGTTCGACCGGACTAGGCCACGAAGTGGCTCTGACAGCCCCTCTACAAACATATAGACCATCCGAGCTGTCGATAAGTCAGGTACCATCACTGAAACCCTCAAGAAGTCTGAGATGTATGCCTCTGCACTCCCAGTCTGTCTGAGCTTGGTCAGCTCAACAAAATGCTGCTCCGGATCCCTCCTGTCAAAACGCTCCACCACTCTCCTGGTGAACTCAGCATATGTCGTCACGGTGGAATGCCCCAGTGTTGCCATCCCATGAAACCACCAGTCCTGGGCCTCACCCTATAAATGCAATGTAGCCATCTTAATGGCCTCCATCTCCGACATCTGGTTAAGCTGAAAATAGATGTCCAGCTTCTCCACCCAGGACTTTGCCGTATTTTTTGATGAACCATCAAACATAGGCAAATGGAATTTACTAGCCGCACGGTGGCCCTCACGGTGGGATCCACGCCCCTTGTGTTGGTGCTGCTCATGCTCAGGGGGTTTGATGCCACATCGGTACTGGAGATAGCGCTCATAGGGGAGAGTATCCATGAATGCCTGTCCTAAGCCCTGCCACTCTGCAAAAACGGCTGCATATTGAGTTGGACTCACCTTTCTTGGTGCTGTCGACCCCTCATCCTCTACCAGGAAGGTAGGCATGGTGAGTCGCGTGGGGGCTGGATTGTCCCTCGGCGCACTTCCCCGTACTCCTATTCCCGTGTCCTGTGGCGTGAATGTGGGCATAGTGGATCGCGCGGGTGCCTGAGCCGTCACAATGGGGATAGCATCACGCACTGGTATGTGATGAGACATACCCGATCCTTCTCCGACCTGGAAAACCCTAGGGGGTTCTCTCTGTGCTACCTCTACTGCTGCAAGCCTCTGTGACATATCCTGCATGTGATGGATGATTGCATCCAGCTTTTCAGCTGTGTCTGCCATCAGATCCCGCTGCTCTGTGTCCCTCACAGGCTGCTCTGTCTCTGAATCTGTTTCAGGTGGCTCCTGATCAGAATCACTTCCCCCGAAAGGAAACTCCCACCTACTCTCAGTTCTCTGCGTTCCTTCCGATAGATGTAGGGGTTATCCCCGGGCGTCATAGACTGCTAGCACCACAGGCTGAGCCAGATCTATGCTCTGATACCACTGTAATATCCCCCAAAGTGAAATAACCAGTAATACACAGAAATATGCCAGACAGATATAAAACAAAATGCTGGAACCAGATAATGGAACAAGTACACATAGAATGCCAGAACACTAAGCCATTTTATTAATCTGAGAATACATAGATAGGAATACAAGACAATCAGAATGAGTGCACCTATCCTTGCCCTAGGCAAGTGGAGACCCTCTCAGAACAAATAATGGCTGCAGATATGGACAGCGTCCTAGCTGGCTGAAGAACTGCTGCTGGAATGCACTGGACTATGAACTGAAGACAAAAAAGATGGCTGATCTCAATCCTCCAAACAAACCCCAGTGAATGTGAAACTGAAGCTCCACCACCAATCAAACCCTCACCAATAAAAACGCTGACTCTGCTAGTGACAGTGCAGAAGACAGATGAAACGCTGGCCACAAATCCTCCAGATGAGATGATCAGCTCCTCGGGAGTTTGGAAAAGGGCGAAAACGACCGCCGACCCCACACAAGACTGCCTCATCGAGATCAGCGTCCTCCACACATTGGATCTCGTCCCCTCTGCCCGGATCTCGCTGGATGCCGAGTCCTCCCTATCCGGTGCACGTCCTCCTCGAATCTGCGTCCTCCAAGGCTAGATCTGGCACTTTATACATCGAGGATCTAGAAATTTGGATCTACCAATATCTCCTCGGATCTGCGTCCTCCAAGGAGTGGATGCGATGCTATCTCTCGGATCTAGGGCGGATGCAGCCGATATCTCCTCGGATGCACGTCCTCAAGATTTGCGGATCCCGATGCACTCTCGGATCTAAATTTGGATCTGCCAATATCTCCTCAGATCTGCGTCCTCCAATGCTGAATCAGATGCCAACTCTCCAGATCTGCGTGCCCTCTCCGGATCTGCGTCCTCACTACTCAGATCTGAGTCCTCCTAATGAATCTGCGTCTTTCCCCTCTGGATCAGCGTCCTATCTCTGGATCTGCGCAGCCTCAAGAAGGGGTTCTCTCCTCTCCAAAATCTCCACCAGAAACTGCTGCTAATTACCACTGAAACTGAAGGATGATGCTCAGAAAATAACCTTACCAGGGCAGGCACTCGAAGTCCCCCGAGGCTAAGGGTGATACCAAGAAAATAACCTTACCAGGGCAGGCACTCGAAGTCCCCCGAGGCTAAGGGTGAGATCTCCGAACGGAGACACTCGGTTGCACTAAACAGTGCTGCAGACCGACTAAACAACCGGCGTGCTGAAGCAGACAAAAGTTTAGCTCTCAATATCAATATCAAATCCAACATGCCAAAATGAGGTGAGAACCCCACCTTTTATAGTGCTAAACTCCCTCCAAAACCTTGACTGCGTCCTTCACTCTCCTTGGCCTGCGCAGTTAACCTTGGGTCAGCCTGATGCCTTCCCATCATACTCATGTGGACCCCCAAGGCCCCCTCTCTAAGTTATAACGTCAATCAACTAGGAAAAGAACACTTTATTTATAAAGTGAGGTGACTAAAGTGAGGTGACCCCTCTTATTTCTCACTTTATTTATTACTTCTAGCTAAAGCGGCAAAATTAAACAAAAATGAAATATTCCAATTAGCAAAGCTAATTGGGAATATTACATGCCTCCCCATACTTCCATCATACAACTCATGTGATGAAGACATAACGAGTATCATAGCAACACCATGCATACATACTCCATGCTGCTCCATGATGCAAGTATCCAGCCATCTTTCCTCCACCCTCCGACTCTTAGGAAGAGTGTTTGCCAAGAGATGGCCAAACTCTTTCAAGAGTAACCAGCGCAGCCAAGCCTCCTGCTGCCTGGTAGCACAGATCTGCAAGTAGCCTCCTAGCTCCTTGCTCATCATCTCCATCCGCTCAATCACTTGTGGATGCCTCCTTCTCCTCATCCTGGTACTCCTCCCATGAGGGCTACCATCCTCCCAAATCAAATTTCTGATTTTGCACTTCATGGGATTTTGAAGTATAAACTTCTCAAGGATCAATGAGACCCTATCCAGAATCAAATAGGTGGTAGGCAAAAACCTCCCATCATGATGTGTGTGGCTCAAGGAATGTCCAACACAAGCATGAGAGATGTTATCCATCCGAAGATGTCCCCCATCTTCTATCTGCTCTTGTGAGAAGGGAAGAAAGTCATCGCACCCCATAGTGTGTCGAAGTGCATCTCCAGTGAGATCTCTCCTTGAGACCTCCTCTTCATCCATAGTCTGCTCCATCGAGTACCAACTCAAAATCTCTCGCCATCCAACCTCAACACGTGGCTGCTGTACCCTGTGCAACTCTAATCGTCTCATCCCATTATCCAAGTCAATATATGAGACCTGACTAGGTGGCTCTGCCTCTCTCTCTCTCTAATGGGAAGAGATGACCCAACAATACTGCTAGTCCCATCCATGCATGCCTGAAGGGGAATGATCTGACGCTCCCTCGTGCCCTCTGGTTGTACCATCAGGGAATCCAGCTGTTCCCCAATGCGGACCAACTTGGCCGCCGACTTGGCACAAGTCACTCTCATACCCTCCAGCTCCTGGTCCTGCAACAAAATGGTCTCTCGTACTGACGCGGCCTTCTCCCTCAAAACTCGAAGGTCCGTCCGAAGCCGATAATACCGCTGTCTGCGACCATCATCTGATACCTCTGTATCTCCTAGTGCCTCATCAATAATGGATATATCTCCTGATACCTCACCCATCTGTCGTGTGCTGCTACCACCCGAAGACTCGGACATGGCTTCAGTCATCACCTCAGTGGATGGCTCTACCGGGGTAGGCTCTACCTCCTCCACTACGATATCAACCGGCACGGTCAAGGAGGACTCTAATGATGGTGAGTCCTGTGTCACACTAGGTGCATCCTCGAACTCCCTGCAATCCTGTGTGTCCTCATCCTCCCAGTGCGAGGTAACCATTTTAATGGTTTTCCTCTCCGATACTCGGTCAAGCTGGAAAGAGGTATCCAACTTGTCCACCCAAGCTCTTTCTGAGCGCCTGGATGACCCGTCAAATGTCGGTAGATGGAATCTGTCCACTGTGCGCTGTAAGCCCCTATCATGTGAGGGCTTGTTCCCTCTGTGAAAGTCGTGAGGTCTACTGTCACGCTGGAGCTGAACATAATCTCTACTAGCTGTGCGGTGGTAGTCTCCACCATGATGATGCCGGTGCCCCCGGAGTCTAATGCCATACTGGATCCGGATATATTTTCTGAACGAGAGAGCCTTCATGAACGCTGGTCCTAAAGCTTGGTACTCTGCAAGAATGTCAGCCATCCGACCCGGATCTATCTCTTGCTGCACTGCTGTCCCTGCGTCTTCATCCAGAAAAGTGGGCATGGTAGGACGTGTGGGTGTATGTGATGCCATATGCTGAGTGGCATCATGCTCCGGCAAATGGCGGGATGCGCCTAATCCCTCACCAATTTGAAAACCCCTTGGGGTTTCCCGCTGCCTAACCGCTAGCGCAGCGAGTCTCTGACTGATCTCCATGGCCAAGAGCCTCTGTGACGTCTCCTGCATGTGTTGGAGGAGCATTTCTCTAAATCTCCTCTCATCATCATCAACTGCCATCGGCTCTTTCTGCTATGTGTCTACAGGCTCCTCAGAAAATACACGGCTGCTGCAAATCCATACTGCTGCTTAACTTCGACCTCTGATTTACCCACTGAAAACTACTCAGAAGATTCCAAGAATTTGGGAAGGTAATCCTTGCCCAAAACCCAGAAAAACCTAGAAAACGTTTCTCCTCATTCCAAACTTCAAAATTTGACCCTTTATATTTTGGCCCTTTTTCCAACTGCGTTTCTGGTATTGCAACTACTACTGCTCTGTAGGATCTCTTTCCCGATGTCATAGACCACAGGCTGAGCCAGAATTATGCTTTGATACCACTGTAATATCCCCAAAAGGGAAATAACCAGTAATTCACAGAAATATGCCAGACAGATATATAAAACAGAATGCTGGAACCAGATAATGGAACAAGAACACATAAAATGCCAGAATACTAAGCCATTTTATTAATCTGAGAATACATAGGTAGGAATACAAGATAATCAGAAGGAGTGCACCTATCCTTGCCCTAGGCAAGTGGAGACCCTCTCAGAACAAATAATGGCTGCAGATAGGGACAGCGTCCTAGCTGGCTGAAGATCTGCTATGAAGAGCTGCTGCTGGAATGCAATGGAACTATGAACTGAAGACTAGAAGATGGCTGATCTCAATCCTCCAAACCCTCACCAATAAAAACGATGTCTCTGCTAGTGACAGCGCAGAAGACAGATGAAATGCTGGCCACAAAACCTCCAGATGAAATGATCAGCTCCTCAAGGCTGGAAACACTGAAAAACACTGCCAAACCCCACACACAAGATCCTGCTCATCAGATCAGCGTCCTCCCTGACTGGATCTGCGTCCTCTCTGCCCAGATCTGCTGGATCTGAGTCCTCCTATCCAGATCTGCGTCCTATCACTCCAGATCTGCGTCCTCCAAGGCTAGATCTGCTGCTATCTCTCCAGATCTAGGCTAGATCTGCCAATATCTCCTCAGATCTGCGTCCTCCAAGGGTAGATCTGCTGCTATCTCTCCAGATCTAGGCTGGATCTGCCAATATCTCCTCAGATCTGCGTCCTCCAAGGTTGGATCTGATACTATCTCTCCGGATCTGCGTCCTCTCTGCCTTGGTCAGCTGGATCTGCGTCCTTACTATCCAGATCTGAGCCCTCCTACTGGATCTGCGTCCTTCCCCTCTGAATCAGCGTCCTATCTCCTGGATCTGCGCAGTCACAAGAAGGGGCTTCCTCCTCTCCAAATCTCCACCAGAAAACTGCTGCTAATTACCACTGAAACTGAAGGATGTTTCTCAGAAAATAACCTTACTAGGGCAGGCACTCGAAGTCCCCCGAAGCTAAGGGTGATACCAGAAAATAACCTTACCAGGGCAGGCACTCGAAGTCCCCCGAGGCTAAGGGTGAGATCTGCGAACGGAGACACTCGGTTGCACTAAACAGTGCTGCAGACCGACTAAACAACCGGCGTGCTGAAGCAGACAGAAGTCTAGCTCTCAATATCAATATCAAATCATGCATGCCAAAATGAGGTGAGAACCCCACCTTTTATAGTGCTAAACTCCCTCCAAAACTTTGACTGCGTCCTTCACTCTCCTTGGCCTGCGCAGTTACCCTTGGGTCAGCGTGAGGCCTCCCCTCATATCCATGTGGACCCCCAAGGCCCCCTCTCTAAGTTATAACGTTAATCAACTAGGGAAACACTTTATTTTATAAAGTGAGGTGACTAAAGTGAGGTGACCCCTCTTATTTCTCACTTTATTTATTATTTCTAGCTAAAGCGGCAAAATTAAACAAAAATGAAATATTCCAATTAGCAAGGCTAATTGGGAATATTACACTGGCCAATCCCTGATGGCCCTAATCTTCTCCTTGTGGACCCTCACTCCGTCCACACCAATGATGTGCCCCAAGTAGAGCATCTCTATCAGCCCAAACTCGCATTTGGAGAGCTTAGCATAAAATTGTTGCTCATCCAATATGCACAATATAACCTCAATATGTTGTAGGTGCTCCTCCCATGTCCTGCTGTAAATCAAGATGTCATCGAAAAAATACTAACACAAACTTCCTCAAGTGACTACAGAAGATGTGATTCATGCATGACTAGAAAGTGGTCGGAGCATTGGTTAGCCCGAAGGGCATCTCCAAGAACTCAAAGTGACCGTAATGACATCTGAAAGCGGTCTTGGGAACATCCTGATCCCTCACGTGAATCTGGTCGTACCCGGATCTCAAGTCAATCTTCGAAAAGAACTTCAAACCCCGCAGCTCATCCATCAACAAATTTATCCGTGGAATGGGGTACCGGTTCTTCATGGTCTTCTTGTTAAGAGCCCGGTAGTCAATGCACATCCTCAAAGTGCCATCCTTCTTCTTCACCAAAACGGCTGAAGAAGCAAAGGGGCTAGTGCTAGGACAAATGTGCCCAAGAGCTAACAGCTCATGAATAGCCTTCTCTATGTCATCCCGGTAGGCCTTAGGATGCCTATAGGGTGTAGTGATCACAGCCTAGATGCCCTGCTCCAACTCAATCATGTGCTAAAAACCCCGATCTGGTGGTTGCCCTAGTGGTATATCTCCAAAAACCGTGGCATATCTGTCTAAAATGGACTGCACATCTAGGTGTACAGCCTGCCTAGTAGACCCTGCCTCTGAAACACGCAACTCCACTGCCCACTCTATGTCTTCCTTCCGAAAATCCGCCTCCATCCGATGTGCTAAAACTATCTGTGGCGGGTAGGTGTGCATACCCCGAATCTCCTCGTGCCTCCTGGTCTTCTTGTCTATCCACTCCATCTCCAAGGTCTCCCAATCTGTGGTGACCTTCCCCAGCGTGATCAACCACTGCACCCCCAGTATCACGTTGGTGTCCGAAATGTCTACCACAAAGAAGTGATCTGTCAGGGTGTAAGTCCCCAAAGTCACTGCCAAGGCTGGCACAAACCTGGCACACTACATGGTCCTGTCACCTGGAACCAGTACCGAAAACCCATCAAAGCTCTCTGTTGGTATGCTCCTCCGCTCTACCAACTGGGCATCAATAAAATTGTGAGTGGCCACACTGTCCACCAATACTGAAACACATTGTCCCCGCATAGTACCTCGGACACGCAGTGTCAAGTATTTGGGAACCCCTCGCAAAGAAGCAAGGGCTCCCCCGGTAGGTGCAAATGCCGCACCTCCTGCCCCTGGTGGTGGAGGTGGCGAATGATCTCCTGTCTGTGCTATACTGCTGCCTCCTGCCTCTATCTCCTCATACTCCTCCTCTTCCCCGCTACTGTCGGAGAAAACCTCGATGTAATGTGCCTTCCCCACGGCACAACGGTGTCCTGGTGCCCATGGCTCCTAGCATTTGAAACATAGCCTCTTCCACCTTAGATCTCTCCTAGTCTCGTCATCCAAAGGCCCTCTGCTCTGGTTCCCCTTTGGAGGCGGAACCCTCATGTCCTTCCCCTTCTGCTGAAATGTCGATCTCTGGGGGAAAGGAGCTCTAGTCCGAGGTAGTGCATCCTAGAAGTCCCGAGTCCTCCCAACTACGTCATGGAGTGTAGCTGGACTCATCAATCTGACTAACCCCCGAAGAGGCTTTGCCAACCCATCGATGAACATGTAGATCATCCTGGCTAAGGATAAGTCAGGCACCATCACGGAGAGTCTCAAAAACTTTGAAATGTATGTGTCCGGACTCCCGGTCTGCTTGAGCTTAGTTAGCTCAACAAAGTGCTCCTCCGAATCCCTCCGATCAAATCGCTCTATCAGCCTCCGTGTAAACTCGGCATATGTTGTCACCCCTGAGTGCCCTAGCGTAGCCATCTCGTGAAACCACCAGTCATGGGCCTCGCCCTCCAGGTGCAACGTTGCCACCTTGATGGCCTTTGTCTTTGCCATCTAGTTAAGCTAGAAATATATATCCAGCTTCTCCACCCAAGCCTTTGCTGAACACTTGGATGACCCATCAAATGTCGGTAGATAAAATCTGCCTACCATGCGTTGTACATCCCTATCCTGTGAAAGCCTGTTCCCCCTGTGATGGTTGTGGGGTCTGCTGTCCCTCTTGCGCTGTACGAAGTCATGGAATGTGAGGGCATCTCTAAACTCCTATCCGTAGGACTGATACTCGGCAAAGTAATCTCCCATGTGAGTCGGTTCCTACTCCTGTTGTGCTCTTGCCCTAGTGTCTGCGGCAAGAAATGTGGGCATCGTGGAACATGGAGGTGTCTGTGATGCCATCTGTTGCGCTGTGAGGTGCTCCTGCAAATGATGGGATGTGCCCGATCCCTCTCCAGTATGGAACCCTCTTGGGGTTTCACGTTGTCTAGATTCTACAGTGAACCTTTGCCCCATCTCTTCTATCCGCCTCGACAAATCCTGCACTGATTTGAGGAGAAGTTCCCCAAACTCCTTCCCGACATCTCTTTCCCCTGCCATTGGTTCCTCCTCTTCTGCGTCCCCTACTAGAACGCAGTCACCTTCCTCAATAATAGATGTATGGTTTTCCTGCTAGTGTCATAGACAATCTGCTCCACAAGCTGAGCCAAGTTTATGAGCTCTGATACCACTGTAATATTCTGGATAAAATAAACAGCAATATAAAGCACATAAACAAGAAACTACAGCAACTAGAGAGACATCATATGAACAAGACACAATATGGAGAATGCTGAGCCATTTTATTAAATACTGAAAGATAAAATGAGTACAAAGGTGATCAGAATGATAGCACCTTGGCTTGCACTACGCAAGCATAGAAATACTCTCAGAATATATCATGGAATGGTTGCTCCCTCAATGACTGCATAATCTCCAAGCTGCTGGTGTTGTTGTTGTGCTGCTGTTACTGCTGGAATAAACTGAATCTTTGGGGCTGCTCCCCACCTCAGAAAATTATGAAACTTTGGGAATGGCCTCTCCAACCAATACCCAGAAAAGCCGAGAGAGCTTTTCGAAAATGGCTAACCTCCGAAAATGACCTCCCTTGAGGTACCACGTTGTCCCAGTGATAAACGTTGGCCCTGAATGATCTGCTACAAAAGATGGCCTCCAACTCTACCAAAATGATGGAATAGGGAAGGGTTGACCCCTTTCCAACTCTCCCGAGTTGAATCCCCTAATAAACCCTCAATCCGAAATCTCCTCCTCTAAAGACTACGTCCTCCCTCTCACTGACTGCGCTATCTCTGCAAGTGAACAATCCTCACTGTGGCTGCTCCAAATCTCTCCAGCAAAACAAGGATAGAACTCCTCACCTGAGCAGGCACTCGAAGTCCCCCGGGGCTGAGGTTGAGATCTCCGCACGGAGACACCCGGTGTGCTGAATAGCACTTGCAGACTTTGCTCAATAGCAAAAGCGTGCTCAATGTCAAAAGACAAATAACATAGATGCATAATCAGAATGATCAAAATGAGGAGCCTCTCTCCCTTTTTATGTTTGGAGAGCCTTGCTCTCACCTAGGCCCCACCACCAACTGCGTTCTCTCCTTAAGCCACGTTGTCCCTCTAGCTCTGCGCTGACTTGGGCCCATGCTGACACTTGGTCCTCTAGGCCCCACGCTGCCAAATAATCATGTCTCCAAGTGACTTTAGGAAATGCTTTTATCCTAAGTGTGAGTTAAGTGTCCCTCTTCACCCACTTTATTTCTAACTTAACTTTATTAAAGTAAAATAGTCAAAATTTAATATTTCCAATTAGCTATTGCTAATTGGGAATATTACAAGGGTCCAGATCAAGTAGCGATCAAGGCAAGTCAAGATCAACTATATCAGCTGAGATTTGTGAGAGAAGCACAACGCTTTCTCAAGAGAGACATATTGCTTTGTAATATATTCAATTGCTCCAAGACAATCAACAAAATACCACATCAAGCAAGCAGGGTTTCCCTGTTGGGTTTCCTGAGAAAAACAAGTGTGTCAATTTGTGTGATGTGTTTTTCTATCTCTGGTGTTTTATTTATCGCTTCTAATTTGTTAAGAAACTTTGTATCTTGGTGAAAGTAAACTAGTATTCAGTTTTCAGTTATTCATCCAAGTAGTTGCAGAGTTTCATGGAAAATTGGAAATTTAACAGCTCTATCATCAAGAAACCACAATTAGCATCAAGTGGTCCATCATCTCCATGAAGTCATGCTAAATAGGTGCATATGTCACATCTCAGAGCTCAAGAATAATGACATAATAGCTCCAAAGGCAACATCCTCCATCTATAAGGTGTACATGTAATGTATCAAAGCCAGCTTATGCTAATAAAACCCAACAAAATTTTGAAATTTCAGAAACATTTCATCAAATTCTTTGAAGAAAAAATCAAGACCTTGCAGATTAGAAATATATGAGAGGCAAAGGAATTTCATTAATCTGATTGGAGATCTTTACAGGACAAATCATTCAATGAACCTAAATATGACTCCAGCAATCAGCTTCGCATACATATGATGATTCAGCTCCTTGATGATAGTCCTCCGATCAGGCAATTTGAACCACAAGATTTCAGCCTCCAAAAGTGATACAACTTGGCCTATAGGTGATGGTCTCAATGATCAACTTGCCCTGAAGCAATTCGATCACCTACTTGGTATAATTCGGCCTCCAAAATGTCAATGATCCTGGCCTTCCTTCAACATTAATGACTCAACCCCAACCAGCAATGTAATTTGGACCTCCTCAAGAGAATAAACTTGGTCTTTAAAGGTGAATTCGATCTCCAACAGAGTTGATCAACTCAAGGAAATATGCATTCAACTACTAAGAGGTTATAACCTTGATCCCCATAAGAATAGAAATCGACCTCTTGAGAAAAATAATTCCAACACCTGCACCAATTATTCTCTGGCAAAAGAATTGTATTCCGCATCTTGAGAATCAACTGAAAAATCAGCTACAATGAAGACCAAATGAGAAATCTAAGTGATTTATCGCAATCCCAACTAGGGTGGCAATGATGTCCATAGAAATTGGATTTGCACCAGCTTGGTAGCTATGGTGGCAATTGATGTCCACCGAAACTAGTATGAGAGTCTCACTTGAAATCCTCGAACTTGACTTCCTAGAATCAAACTCTAATCATAAGAAGATAATCAAAAAATAGAATGACAAGGAATGGCCTTCTTTCCCCTTTTTATAAGACTTGTCAGATCTTCTCCAATCTTCTGGAAATCTCTTTTTTTATTATTTTATTGATGAGCCACTTATTTTCTCTACATGACATTTTTGCCCCTTTTTAATCCAATAATGTTTGAACCTTTTATTCAATAATATTTGCCCCTTTTATTTAATTATAATAATACCAAAACAGAGTTGGGCAGGACTCCTTAGTCCCCTTAGCAATTTTCCCCTCTTTCTAGCCTAAAGGAGACAGTTAGGCAAGCAGGAATGGCATCTCTGTGCTCAGGAAATTGGGGCCATTAGAGTACAAGCCACTCCAAAAGGGTCTCATTGAGTCATCATCATCAAATCACCATCTGCAAGGCAACATCCATCAAGTATGGTACAAAGCCAGCCCAAGGGCATTCTACAAGGTACTATAGTACAATCATTTTGGAAGCAATGCACCAACTGTGAAGCTCATTGGTCAAAACACTATAGGAAGAAGATGACATTATTTATGTTGCTAAATTATCACATGGCCCAATGTCCCCTCAAAAACTATATAACAACCTCCCTGGAAGTGCTTTGGTGGAGTCACATATGGGTTGGGCGTACACCTTTGAAGTGTTGAAGAAGCATGCTAAGATGCGCAAGGGATGGCCAATGAAACTTGGAGCAACATCCTAGCACAGATCATGGATTTAAGTGAGGTCATCATCAAAGATACCTCAAACCATAAATGGATCAAAGTGGACCATATTTAACAAAACTGTTGATTTTTGTAACATTAGAAAGTGTTCTAAGTCTCAAAATTTGTAGGGAGGCTTGGACAGCAGTATTCCAAAGAACCCAGAAACCATTTGTGGAAATTCCACTCGGTTTATGTTTTATTAAAATAATGAAGACCCTAAGTCTAAACTTAGGGAAATTAAATAGTTAATGGGTATTAATAAAACAGAGTGTGAATCTTCTAGAGAACGAAGATCAAGTCAAGTTTTAATCTTGGCCATTGAGTAGACTTCTAATCTAGGCCGTTGATTCGTCAATGAGAAGATTATAAAAGGAGGCTTGAGGGTCATTCGGAAAGTAAGTCGGGCATACACTCAGTAAACCGAAGGAAGACAATTGTGAAGGAATAGAATTCGATTTTAGAGGGAGAGTTGCAGGGCAAAGTTGCAGAAGCAGAAGAAGGAGAGGGAGTCAACAGTGACAAAGGTTGAGGAGAGGACACAGAGGGCAGCACAGAGAGCCCATGCAATGCCCACGTAGAGTGACGCAGTATGACGCAGGGATTGCGCAGAGAGACGCAGAGTGACGCAGAGGGAGGCAGTGGGTCTTCCGGGTGTCAGAAAATCTCCAGAGGATTCTAGAGAATTTATCTCAGGTGTTTTCTAAAGAAGTCTGCCAGTCTTTTCCTTGTAAAGAATTTCATTGCTGAAGAATAATATATAAACCCTCATCTGTTGCATCGGTTTTCCCGCATTGGGTTTTTCCGGGGACAATTGTCCAAAAATAAGTGTGTACATGTGATTGATTCTTATGCTTGTATTTCTTACTGTTCCTTTCTCTACATATACTTTAAGTGTATGCTGCAGTAGTATTTATTTTGAAATTTACTGGAAGAATTATGTAAATAACTTAATGAAATAATAAGTAGGAGAAATAAATCTATCGCTGCAGAATATTTTTCTAGATTGAAATTTTCACATGGTATCAGAGCCAGAGATGAGTAACAGGAGCAGAGAACCCGCGATAGAACATTGATCAGACGTTGCTGCAGCAGCAACTCGGAAGGGTTCACGCAGTTCTCCAGAGAAGAAGGGAAGCATGGAAGACAGATGGATCACGATGTTTCTGTTATGGCATCCAGATTGGAAGAAGAATTTTCTTGTGTTTCAAGCTCTGCTTCTCCTGAGATCTGGTACATTGACAGTGGGGCTTCTGCTCACACATGACGGGAGTGCGAGAATGTTTCTCAAACTACCAAGAAGAGCAGATGAACTTTAAAATCACCATGGGAAATAAGGCAACATGTAACCCTATTGGAAGAGGTACCATAGTTTTTCAAACGGAAGCTGGTAATAAGCTTCGGGCGACTAATGTACTGCATGTGCGTGGTTTGGGGATGAACTTACTCTCTGTGTCGCAGCTTCAAAACCATGGCTATGACGTTTACTTCATTAGCAATAGAGTATACGTCAAACACCCAAGTTGGAAGAAGAAAGCACAAATCGGAGTCAGGAGCAATAAACTCTACAAGTTACAGCTCGAATCCCCAATGGTACTGATAGGCAGCACTGATGAGAAGGACTCGAATGAACTATGGCACAAGAGAATGGGCCACTTGCATCATGGGGCATTAAGAATTCTCAAGAAGACTGTCACGGAAGTTCCAGAACTGAGCACCAAGCAAGATAATGTATGCAGAGGGTGCATATTGGGAAAGTATGCCAAGGCGGCATACCATAGAAGCAGCAATAGGGCTAAGAGTGTGTTGAGGTTAATACACTCAAACATCTGCGGGCCAATGTCCACTAGAGCTCTTAATGGTGCCGAATATTTCGTCACCTTTATTGATGACCATTCCAGAAAGACCTGGATCTACTTTCTGAAGACCAAGGACGAAGTCTTTGGCCGATTCAAGGAGTTTAAATCTCTGGTAGACAATCTGACAGGAAACTGGATCAATACATTGCGATCAGACAATGGTGGAGAGTACACGGATAAAAACTTCACAGATTTCTACACAAGGGAAGGCATCGGAAGAGAGTGGATTGCTCCGTATAATCCGAGAGCAGAATGGAATTGCAGAGAGGAAGAATAGAACTATTGTCGAAGCTGCAAGGGCAATGTTGTAAGATCAAGACATGCCCAAATTTCTGTGGGCTGAAGCTTGTAATACAGTTGTCTACGTACAGAACAGGATTCCTCATAATGCATTGGGTAAGATCACTCCAGAAAGTGTCTTCACTAGCAGCAAGCCTGAAGTGAGCCACTTTAGGACCTTTGGCAGTGCGGCATATTTTCATGTGCCCGAAGAGAAGAGGAAGAAGCTGGATAAGACTGCGGAAAATGGATATCCGGTGGGATATAGTGAGAATGCAATGGCATACCTTATATACATTCCTGAGAGCAGGAAGACTGTGGTATGGCGTGATGTGAAATTCATGGAGGAAAGGGCCTTCAAAAAATCTTGGGAGATGCCTTCTGCTATGCAGTCTAAGGAGGATCCATCGATCCAACCACAATGACCTGCGAAGGGTAATACGAGTGCCTCTCCAAGGCATGGGAATCCAAGGGATACATCTCCTGAGGACTTGCAGGAAGGAGAGCAGGTGGATCCACCCACTACCAATGGTAGGACAAGCAAGGAATTACGAAAAATTCTGAGGGATGCAAAAGAGTTTGTCGGAGCCCCCCAAAATGAGAAGAGGCAGCACAAACAACCTGAAAGGTACCAAGCTTTGGTAGCGCAGGTTGGGGAACCATCTAGTTTTCGGGAGGCAGCTCAGCACCAAGTATGGGCCAATGCGATGGTGGAGGAGTACAGCTCCATCATGACAAATGATGTCTGGTAAGTGGTTCCCAGGCCACAGGATACATCAATTGTAGGTTCGAGATGGATCTACAAGATCAAATATGCTGCAGATGGCAGCATCAAAAAATTTAAAGTCAGATTTGTGGCTAAGGGGTACGCTCAAAAGGAAGGGATAGATTATGAAGAGACCTTCGCTCCGAAAGCCCGATATACTTCTTTTAGATCTGTGATATCCCTTGTTACACAGATGGGATGGGAGATTCACCAGATGGACGTCATGACAGCATTCCTGAATGGGGTGATAGAACTTTGAGACGCATGAGCAGAAAACTCATGTGTGCAAGCTGAAGAGCGCTTTGTATGGACTGAAGCAAGCCCCTAGAGCTTGGTATGGTCGAATTGACAGCTACTTGCAAAAAATGGGATTTGTCAAGAGTGACACAAATCCCAATCTCTACTATCTAAGAGTAGGGGATGAGCCTCTTATACTAGTGTTGTATGTAGATGATCTATTCCTAACAAGATCATCTAGGCTCATGAAGGACTGCAAGGAGAATTTAGCTGCGGAATTTGACATGAAGGATCTAGGGTTGATGCATTATTTTTTGGGGTTGGAAGTTTGGCAGCAGAAGGGTGAGATCTTCCTTGGTCAAGGAAGATATGCTACAAAAGTTCTGAAAACATTTCAAATGGAAGACTGTAGACCCATGGCTACTCCAATGATTACCAACTAGAAGAAAATTGCGACAGAATCGAAAAATTTAAAGTCAGATTTGTGGCTAAGGGGTACGCTCAGAAGGAAGGGATAGATTATGAAGAGACCTTCGCCCCGAAAGCCCGATATACTTCTTTTAGATCTATGATATCCCTTGTTCCGCAGATGGGATGGGAGATTCACCAGATGGACGTCATGACAGCGTTCCTGAATGGGGTGATAGAACTTTGAGACGCATGAGCAGAAAACTCATGTGTTCAAGCTCAAGAGGGCCTTGTATGGACTGAAGCAAGCCCCTAGAGCTTGGTATGGTCGAATTGACAGCTACTTGCAAAAAATGGGATTTGTCAAGAGTGACGCAAATCCCAATCTCTACTATCTGAGAGTAGGGGATGAGCCTCTTATACTAGTGTTGTATGTAGATGATCTATTCCTAACAAGATCATCTAGGCTCATGAAGGACTGCAAGGAGAATTTAGCTACGGAATTTGACATGAAGGATCTAGGGCTGATGCATTATTTTTTGGGGTTGGAAGTTTGGCAGCGGAAGGGTGAGATCTTCCTTGGTCAAGGAAGATATACTACAAAAGTTCTGAAAAGATTTCAAATGGAAGACTGTAGACCCATGGCTACTCCAATGATTACCAACTAGAAGAAAATTGGCAAGTCCGAAGATGATGAGGTTGATCCTACATTGTATAGGCAGCTCATAGGTTCTTTGATGTATGTGGTAAACACGAGACCAAACATCTATTATGCTGTCAATACTCTCAGTCAGTTCATGGTGGAACCTAGGAGGGCTCATTAGGCACCAGCCAAACATGTTCTCAGGTATTTACAAGGAACAGTCAACCTTGGACTAAAATACACTAGAGGCAATGACATCAAGTTGAGTGGGTTCACTGACGCAGATAGGGGTAGGAGCCCAGTACATCGGAAAAGTACCAGTGGGTACTGTGTCAGTGTTGGATCGAGGATGATCTCCTAGTGCAGCAGGAAACAGAAATCTGTGGCCCTGAGCTCCGTAGAAGCTGAATATATGGCAGCAAGCACAGCTTCGTGTGAAGCCATAAAGCTTCGGAAATTGCTTGTGAACTTACTCACGGAGAAGATGGAGGCGACCAGCATTCTATGCGATAATCAGAGTTGCACCAAGCTCTCTAAGAATCCTTTGTTTCGTGATCGATTGAACCACATTGACATCAAGTGTCATTTCATCAGAGACTATGTCCAAAGGGGAGTTGTACAATTGGAGTACACTCCTACAAGAGAACAAGTGGCAGATATCCTCAAGAAAGCTCTGGGAAAGACTAAGTTTGTCTATTTCAGAGAAAAGATGGGGATGATCAAGAATCGATTTCAGTAACAAGAATGGATAGGTTCAGGATTCAGAGGGAGTTGCAGTATAGATGAGGCAGTGACAGTGATAGTGTCATGGGCAGCAGTACAGAAGGCAGCGACGCAGCAGGTGAGGGGCAGCAGCCAGGCAGAAGCATGATAAGATGCCCAAGGGATGGCCAATGAAACCTAGAGCAACATCCTAGCACAAATCATGGATTTAAGTGAGGTCATCATCAAAGGTACCTCAAACCATAAATGGATCAAAGTGGACCATATTTAACAAAACAAGGTATCAAAGTGCATCACACAAGCCTCATCTTCAAATGCCTTTCTAGCTTAAAACTTATAAACAAGTTATCCCACTTAAGTATGGGTGGATTATCAATGGGCCCTATTAGGTGCTTCCAACCTCAAGGGGAAGAACAAATCCTAAGCCAGCCTACCAATCAGAGGGTGCAAGTGAAAGGGTGAAATGGTTTGGGTTTGACTTCATGGTGGATGCAACTGTGGTGTACCATCCATGCAACCAATGTCCTTGAGTAATATGATGTGAAGTGGGAGCACTTGAGTTACCCCTTAGCCTATTTTTAGCACCCCTCAAGTGCACCTTTTTCTTTAATGATCTTTTTTTTTGCATGGATGGCTTGGGCTACAAGCATCAACAGATTCGTCAATCACCCCTTAAAGATATGGCGGTTCATTACCCATCGGGTTTGGGACATTCAAAAGTTCCTTTATTTAGATAGATCATGATTTGCTACATACTGGCAGAGAGCTAATGAGGGGGGTAGAGCTCAGGTTAAGTTGTTGTACATGCACTTTCATTTGTCCTGGCCATCTTTTGCCTTTTAACATTTTTCTTTTAGTGTGGCTACATAGGCTTTTAACTTTCTTTCAACCACATCAACTTCTTAGGGCTAAGTTTTTGAGCCTTTACTCAAAGATGGCATATGCAAGAAACCAAGGAATGTAAGTAGTAAGCAATCAACCCGAAGAGGTAATTACAGAATATCATGGACACGCAACATCAATAAAGGCCTCCTATTTGTGCCCCTCCTTGTAATATCCCCAAAGGGAAATAACCAGTAATAAACAGAAATATACCAGACAGATCTAGAAAATACAATGCTGGAACCAGATCATGGAACAAGTACACATCGAATACCAGAAAACTGAGCCATTTTATTAATTTCAGGACATATAGGCAGGAGTACAAGATAATCAAAGTAAGTGCACCTATCCTTGCTCCAGGCAAGTAGAGAGTTCTGGCAAACCAATGAGTACCCAATAAGGAGATCTTGATATTTGGCGAATAAGATCTGGCTAGCTGGAATGCAATGAACATGAGGCAGAGAAAGTGGAAAATGGGCGATATCGGATCCACCAAACCCTCACCAATAAAAGGGCTATCTCTGCTAGTGACAGCGCAGAAGACAGATGAAATGCTGGCCACAAAACCTCCAGATGAGATGATCAGCTCCTCAAGGCTGGAAACACTGAAAAACGCTGCCAAACCCCACACACAAGCTCCTACTCATCAGATCAGCGTCCTCCCTGACTGGATCTGCGTTCTCTCTGCCCCGATCTGCTGGATCTGAGTCCTCCTATCCAGATCTGCGTCCTATCACTCCAGGTCTGCGTCCTCTAAGGCCAAATGTTTGCTATCTCTTCGGATCTAGATTTGGATGCGACAATATCTCCTCGGTCCCGAATCATCAAAGTGGATGCGATGCTATCTCTCAGGATCTGCACTCTCCAAGGGGCTGGATCTACCAGTATCCTCCTTGGGAATCTGAATCATCCAAGAGTTTGGATCGATGCTATCTCTCAGGATACGCACTCTCAGTGGATCTGCCGATACCTCCTGGATACAGATATCAAGGAGGCTGGATACTGATGCTATCTCTCTCAGGATACGCACTCTCCAGAAATTTGGATCTGCCAATATCTATTGGATACCGAATCATCCAAGGGAACAGGGTAAATTCCATCTCAGATCTGCAACCTACGGGACAGTCTGCAAATATCTACTCGGATCTACAATCTCCAGAGGCTGGATCTATCGATGTGCCTTCAGATACCGTCCTCCTCTTCTTTGTTGGAGCAGGCGTTTTCTTTTGCCCTGAATCTGCATGACCACAAGAGGGCTTCTTCCTCTCCAAATCTCCACCTGAAACTGCTACCAATTCCCACTGAAACTGAAGGATGAAACTCAGAAAATAACCTTACTAGGGCAGGCACTCGAAGTCCCCCGAAGCTAAGGGTGAAACCCGAAATAACCTTACCAGGGCAGGCACTCGAAGTCCCCCGAGGCTAAGGGTGAGATCTCCGACCGGAGACACTCGGTTGCACTAAACAGTGCTGCAGACCGACTAAACAACCGGCGTGCTGAAGCAGACAGAAGTCTAGCTCTCAATATCAATATAAAATCATGCATGTCCAAATGAGGTGAGAACCCCTCCTTTTATAATGCCAAACTCCCTCCAAACTTAACTGCGTCCTTACTCTCCTTTGACCTGCGCAGTTTACCTTGGGACAGCCTGATGCCTCCCCATCATACTCATGTGGAACCCCAAGGCCCCCTCTCTAAGTTATAACGTCAATCTACTAGGAAAAGAACACTTTATTTATAAAGTGAGGTGACTAAAGTGAGGTGACCCCTCTTATTTCTCACTTTATTTATTATTTCTAGCTAAGGCGGCAAAATAAAGCAAAAATGAAATATTCCAATTAGCAAGGCTAATTGGGAATATTACAGTCTCCCCCGGCAAAACGTTGCTTGTCCTCAAGCAACTGAAGTGATGGATGCTGTAAAGTCTGCTCGCTCTCCCCAGTGGCATCCTCATCCGGCAAAAATTGCTTGCAATGCTTGAACAAGCCTACTCTCTAGCTGATGCTCCTCACCGATACTGCAAAATGTGCCTGGGTCCCACTGAAACCTCGCTATCTCCTGCATCACCCTGATACGAAGGGATATCTCAGTGCCAGGATCCCAAACTGATTTCTCATGATACCAGCCAACCAACAATCCGCCCGGGTCCCATCGCCACCATGGCCAATAATAGCCCATGTCCCATGGCTCGGACTGCTCACTGCCTCTGGCTATGACTGAAGACCATGACCGCTGCTGCTCTGCATCTATGACTGTGTAAGCTGGCCCATCAACTGTGAACCAACTCATCACCTCTCTCCAATCAAGGCATGGAGTCGAAAATATAATGAGGAATATCTCCCTCCTGTGGATCCTCCATCTCCAAGCAATCATCCAGACAAAATGAGCCACCTCCCAACAAGGCAACTCCTGAAAATCTCCTTCCACCTCAAGCTCTGGTAACGAAGGTGGGCTGAAAATATGAACTTGGCAAGCATCATAGCTTACCCCATGCTGTCCTTCTCTCCACTCATGACAAGTGTAGAGTCTATGCTGATCCTGGGCTGCAAAATCATTGTCCTCCAATGGCAAAGTGAAAAACAATCCACCATAGAAGGTTCCTCCATCAATGAAGAACAAGCTGGCCCAAAACAAACCATCCATGAAGAATATGACATGGTCATCATGGATCACCCTAATGAGATGTTTGTTGAAGGTTCTACATGAGGATACATAATGCAAACAATCTCTCACAAGGATACAACGTAGTCTCACCCACTGCAACTTCGGAAAATTACATGGCAAGCAATGTACAAGATTCATCACATCTACTAATGGATAGTAAATGGCTGAATATGACAACAACATAAGGCCAAACACTTGCCCATAGCTGTACAATGGATGAATATCAATCTCATGGCCCACCTCAAAAGAGAACACATATGTAGTAGTGGTGACCATGCCTCCTCCCATGCTCCTATTAGAACATGTAGTGCAGAAAATACTCAAAGGCACATTCAGCTCATGTGTCTCTCTCATAATCAAGCCTCCCATACAAATCTGACCATATGCTGGAAGTAAGATGGTACATGGATCCATAAATGAGTCCTCCATAGTGTTTTGGCATGCTATGAAGAAGAATGAACCATGTGCTGCAAGAAGATAATCCTCCTCATGCTTGGAAACCCAAGTCAAGAAGAGTATGCCATAGATGTCTCTATCATCATTACCTCCTCTTTGTGCAACAAATATGAAGTGATCCTGGGACCTATGGGTTATAGATCCACCATATCTCTGCTGCGCACACTTCATCCATAATGTTCTGCTCCAAGGTAACAACGCTGGGAGCTCATGCAAATAAGCTCCTGTCAATACAAGACTCTGCTCTTTGACATGCTCCTTGTCAAAGATTCCTCTAATACTGCTGCAACAAGTGTGGAATACTCCCCAAGATGGAAGTGTTGCCCCGTCATCATCAAAGATCAAGGAGATAGTGCCATCCCCTCTTCCTGCAACATCATGCAAAGTGTGAGAGCAAATCTGCCCTTGCTCTCCCAGGAACAAACCGAGCAACCAAACAATTTGCTGCCTCCCCATACTTCCATCATACAACTCATGTGATGAAGACATAACGAGTAGCATAGCAACACCATGCATACATACTCTATGCTGCTCCATGATGCAAGTTTCCATCCATCTTTTCCCCATCCTCCTACTCTTAGGAAGAGTGTTTGCCAAGTGATGGCCAAACTCTTTCAAGAGTAACCAGCGCAGCCAAGCCTCCTGCTGCCTGGTGTTACAGATCTGCAAGCAGCCTCCTAGCTCCTTGCTCATCATCCCCATCCACTCAATCACTTGTGGATGCCTCCTTCTCCTCATCCTGGTACTCCTCCCATGAGGGCTATCATCCTCCCAAATCAAATTTCTGTTTTTGCACTTCATGGGATTTTGGAATATAAACTTCTCAAGGATCAATGAGACCCTATCAAGAATCAAATAGGTGGTAGGCAAAACCCTCCCATCATGATGTGCATGGCTCAAGGGATGTCCAACACAAGCATGAGAGATGTTATCCATCCGAAGATGTCCCCCATCTTCTATCTGCTCTTGTGAGAAGGGAAGAAAGTCATTGCACCCCATGGTGTGTCGAAGTGCATCTCCAGTGAGATCTCTCCTTGAGACCTCCTCTTCATCCATAGTCTGCTCCATCGAGTACCAACTCAAAATCTCTCGCCATCCAACCTCAACACGTGGCTGTTGTACCCTGTGCAACTCTGATCGTCTCATACCACTATCCAAGTCAACATATGAGACCTGACTAGGTGGCTCTGCCTCTCTCTCTCCAACGGAAAGAGATGATCCAACAACACTACTAGTCCCATCCATGCATACCTGAAGGGGAATGATCTGATGCTGCAATGTGCCCTCAGGTTGTACCATCAGGGAATCCAGCTGTTCCCCAATGTGGACCAACTTGGCCGCCGACTTGGCACAAGTCACTCTCATACCCTCCAGCTCCTGGTCCTGCAACAAAACGGTCTCCCGTACTGACGCGGCCTTCTCCCTCAAAATTCGAAGGTCCGTCCGAAGCCGATGATACCGCTGTCTGCGATCATCGTCCAATACCTCTGTAATCTCCTAGTGCCTCATCGATAGTGGATATATCTCCTGATACCTCACCCATCTGTCGTGTGCTGCTACCACCTGAAGACTCAGACATGGCTCCCGTCATCACCTCAGTGGATGGCTCTACCGGGGTAGGCTCTACCTCCTCCACTACGATATCAACCGGCACGGTCAAGGAGGTCTCTAATGATGGTGAGTCCTGTGTCACACTAGGTGTATCCTCGAACTCCCTGCAATCCTGTGTGTCCTCATCCTCCAAGTGCGAGGTAACCATTTTAATGGTTTTCCTCTCCAATACTCGGTCAAGCTGGAAAGAGGTATCCAACTTGTCCACCCAAGCTTTTTCTGAGCGCCTGGATGACCCGTCAAATGTCGGTAGATGGAATCTGTCCACTGTGCACTGTAAGCCCCCATCATGTGAGCGCCTGTTCCCTCTGCGAAAGTTGTGAGGTCTACTATCACGCCGGAGCTGAACATAATCTCTACTAGCTGTGCGGTGGTCATCATGGTGGTATCCGTTCCCCTTGTGCTGGTGCTGCTCAGGAGGTTTGACGCCGCATCGATACCAGAGATAGCGCTCGAAGGGGAGAGTATCCATGAATGCCTGTCCTAAGCCCTGCCACTCTGCAAAAACGGCTGCCCGTCGAGCTGGACTCACATCTCTCGGTGCTGTCGACCCCTCGTCCTCTACCAGGAAGGTAGGCATGGTGGGTCGTGTGGGCGCGGGATCATCCCTCTGTGCACCTCCCCGTACTCCTGTCCCTGTGTCTTCTGGCAAGAATGTGGGCATAGTGGATCGCTGAGCCGTCACAATGGGAATAGCATCGTGCACTGGTACGTGGCGAGACATACTCGATCCCTCACCGATCTGAAGAACTCTAGGGAGTTCTCTCTGACTGATCTCCATGGCCAAGAGCCTCTGAGATGTCTCCTGCATCTTCTGTGATGTCTCCTGCATGTGACGGAGGACTGCCTCCCAAAATCTCCTCTCATCCACATCACCTGCCATCAGCTCTTTCTGCTATGTGTCTACAGGTTCCTCAGAAACCATACTGTTGCTTAACTTCGACCTCCGATTTACCCACTGAAAACTACTCGGAAAATTCTAGGAATTTGGGAAAGTGATCCTCGCCCAAAACCCAGAAAAACCCAGAAAACGTTTCTCCTAATTCCAAACTTCAAAATTTGACCCTTTATATTTTGGCCCTTTTTCCAACTGCGTTTCTGGTATTGCACTACTATTGCTCTGTATGATCTCTTTTCTGATGTCATAGACCACAGGCTGAGCCAGAATTATGCTCTGATACCACTGTAATATCCCCAAAGGGAAATAACCAGTAATAAACAGAAATATACCAGACAGATCTAGAAAATACAATGCTGGAACCAGATCATGGAACAAGTACACATCGAATACCAGAAAACTGAGCCATTTTATTAATTTCAGGACATATAGGCAGGAGTACAAGATAATCAAAGTAAGTGCACCTATCCTTGCTCCAGGCAAGTAGAGAGTTCTCAGATAAACAATGGCTGCAATAAGGACAGCGTCCTAGCTGGCGGAATAAGATCTGCTGCTGGAATGCAATGGAACTATGAGCTGAAGACTGGAAAATGGCTGATATCAGTCCACCAAACCCTCACCAATAAAAAAACGCCGTTCTCCGCCGGGTGACAACGTTGTACACGTATAAAATATCAACTACGTAGCCTCTGCATGGCAAGATCAACTCCTCCAGGCTGAAAACACTGAAAACGCCGTCAAATCTCACTCACGTACCCTCATCGATCATTCCTCCCCGTCTCTCTGATCTCGTTCTTCCCTCGTATCCGGCTAGATCTCGAGCCTCCAATCCAGATCCGTATCCTATCACTCAGACTGCTGCCCTCTAAGGCCAATCAAGTATATCTCTTCGTATCTAGCTCGGATCTCGACAATATCTCCTCGCATCCGAATCATCCAAGGCCGGGATCCGATGCTATTCTCCAGACCGCACCTAAGGTCGATCTACCAACATCTCTTCGTATCCTGAATCATCTGCTACCGGATCTCGATGCTATCTCTCCGTATCTCGCACTCTCCAAGGTCGGATCTACTCAATATCTCCTCAGATCTGAATCATCCAAGGCTGGATCTGATGCTATCTCTCCAGATCTGCACTCTCCAAGGCTGGATCTACCAATATCTCCTCAGATTTGCAATCTCCCAAGCTGGATCTAGTGCTATCCCTCCAGATCTGCACCCTACAGAACTAGATCTGCAAATATCTGCTCAGATCTACAATCTCCAAGGCTGGATCTATCACTGTGCCTTCGGATCTGCGTCCTTCCTCTTCCTACTGGAACAGCGTCCTCACTAGATGCGCGACCTGAAGGGCTTCTTCACTCTCAAATCTCCACTGACACTACCAATTCCAGGCGGGATGAAACTCGGAAAATAACCTGGTATGTCATAACGGGCACTCGGGGGTCTTCTCAGCTAAGGTGAAACCGAGAAATAACCTTACCGGGGCGGGCACTCGAAGTCCGAGGCCTAGGGGTGAGATCTCCCAGCCGGAGACACTTGAACATTTACACTAAACGATCTTTGAAGACGAGCTAAACAACCGGCGTGCTGAAGCAGACAGAAGTCTAGCTCTCAATATCAATATCAAATCAAGCATGTCCAAATGAGGTGAGAACCCCTCCTTTTATAATGCCAAACTCCCTCCAAAACTTAACTGCGTCCTTACTCTCCTTTGACCTGCGCAGTTAATCCTTGGGTCAGCCTGATGCCTCCCCATCATACTCATGTGGACCCCCAAGGCCCCCTCTCTAAGTTATAACGTCAATCAACTAGGAAAAACACTTTATTTATAAAGTGAGATGACTAAAGTGAGGTGACCCCTCTTATTTCTCACTTTATTTATTATTTCTAGCTAAAGCGGCAAAATAAAGCAAAAATGAAATATTCCAATTAGCAAGGCTAATTGGGAATATTACACTCCTAAACAGTTGAAAGAAAGGCCTCAAGGAGGATTACACTAGACTAGGAGTGGGATATAACCACCAAGGTGAAGTAGAGGAACAAGGATACAATCAAAAGCGATCAATCATCCAATTGACCCATGATCCACACTAGAATGCCTCAAACCATTAAATGAAAGCACATGTTACAAAAATGGTTATCGTACCCCATATTTGATGACCCACCTTCATTGGATGAATTGGCTAGATGAAAGAAATAATTGATTGGAGTGGCTAAGAGGCAACTGAGAGTGGCTATAGGTGGATCAAAGTGGGGTTGCTACTAGCAAGCTGGATCAAATATGGAAAAAGATTCCCTTAGGGGTAACCCATAATACGGTGAGTAACAAGTCCTAATAGGTCGCCTCCATGATGCTCGCATACCACCCTAGGGCATAAAGATGCCCATCAAGGCATGGAGGTACCACCCAACAAATGGAAGTCAACAGTGCCATAAAACCAAGAACTATGAAAATGAAGCTACAAAGACCAATAATGACCGTCCATAATCGGGGATCTAGGAGACACTTTCACAAAACACACCCACATGGCCATATCACTTGCACACATTTGGGCTTGCAAATGGCATGGTTGAAAGTTCTAGAGTAACCCTACTGGAAGAGGGGTAAGATGCCTCGTTCCCAAAAGTTTGAAAGGTTTTAGTTATGTCAATCTTTCAACTATAATCCCAAAATCATGAATGGAATTTTCTATATTTCATGGTTTTTTTTTTTAAACATGTTTTTTAGATGCACTTCTACATACACCAATTCCAAGCATATCGTATCAAAAAATTTCCCGAAATCCAATGGATCGATTTCATACTCTGTATTAGCATCCATATATGTAACTGTATTATGTGACATTAACTGTACATATTTCAATTGTAAACAAGTTTGTTTTGATGAATAAGATAATGATAATGACATTCTCCTTGCTAGTATAAATACCATTTATTTCTTTTTATATGCACTTCTACATACGTCATTTCCAAGCACATCATATCAAAAAATTTCCAGAAATCCAATGGATTCATATCCAAATCTGTATTAGCATCCATATATGTAACTGTATTATGTAACATAAACTGTACATATGTAATTTGTAAATAAGTTTGTTGTGATGAATAAGATAATGATAATGACATTCTCCTTGCTGGTATAAATATTATCTATTTCTGCTCTTCTGTACAATTAAGTCGCATACTGTGCTTCCGTACAATTAAGTCACGTACATACACGTTCATTACCTTTACCATATTTCATCAGCATTACACTTTGAACTAGTAATCTTAGGAAAACTACGTTCAAAACCACAGCTCCCTCTCTACTTAAATACTGAAATATGGGACAAAAATTTTAACTACTTCGATCTGAATACAGTTAAATTTATTATGATTGCTCATAAAACAGGAATCCAAAACATGTGAAGATTTATTATTGCATATGGAACATCAATTCTAAGAATAATCATATCCAAATACTGCTGACGTTATAATGCTTGCTAATAAAAGAGGAACGCAAAGCATGTGAAGATCTAGTGTTGGATATGGTACTCAACTATTTTCTGTGACTAACTTAAAAGCACAAAGGTATCATGCAATTTGCACTTTTTTTTGCTCCAATATACAAGAACGGTCACATGTTCTTGATTTGAATTTTGGCCCTCTAATGCCTAACCACATTAGAAGGTATATCATTTATCTCTGCCTTTTTTAATATACAATCATGCAGAGATCAAAACAGTATAAAATATAGAGAAAATTTAATTTAACTGAGATTGATTGCTATTGACGTGATTAGTCATGTGTCAGCATAAGGAAATTTTATGATATCTTGCATCAAATTAACAAGCATTGAAAATGGTGAGTCGCTGACCAATTTGATGTCTAGATACTTGAGAACTCTGTTGTACATTCGCCCCAATTCACCGACATCACAATTAATTACCACCTACAAACAATGTATAAAACCCGAATCAAACAGTTGGAACTTGGAAAAGAATAACAATGAAAATTATTATTTATATAAATATATATATATATGAAAAAACAATGACACAGAATTGCTTCTGCCACATGTATTGGAATTAGAATGACTTACAACAACTATCTTTTGCAAACATTTTGGTTATCTTTTGGTTTCTCCAAAAGTGTTTTCACCTAGCTAAGAGAGTGCTTCATGGGATGGTTAGGGCTTTTGGTCTCCTAGCCCTTTTGTTTATTTTTTATTTACATTTGGAGAACTTAGATTGGGTCTATGTTTTCCTTGGGATCATTGCTAGGGAGATGCACTCCTTGATCTGATAGCTGGCGCTGCTTGCACATGTGGCATATCTGGGATCTTCTACGAGGGCTTACTTGTTGAGGAGGATGGGTGCTTGGCATGTGGTGGAGTAACCACTTTGGAAGATGGTATTAGGCACTTCGAGGTTGGATGTTTAGCCCTAGGAGCATGTAACCACCTTACACTATTTGAAGAATGCTGTAGTTGAGGAACCATTGATTGGAGGGCACACCATCATGGAGGAGGAGTGCTTGATATGTGGACACCCACCTTGGAGGGCACACCACCTTGGGGCTTGGATAAACCCTCGTGTGACATTGCTTTGAGAAGCACTCCATTTGAAGCTTTGTTTGTTGACTTAGCCTAGGGTTGCCTGTTAACTAAGTCCATGCTTTACTGTTCGCTCATAAAGATCGATGGTAGGTAACTATTTGTAGAAATTTGGAAGATCATGTAGGTAACAAGGATTAGTGCTTGGAAACTAATGGTTCCTTGCCTTGTGAATTGTAAGTGTTGAGTATTGTAGCTCATGGGATATAAGTGTGTGAATCTCCTAGATAACTTATGTGATGCAAGGGGAGATCTTAAGCTTTTACAGTTGGCATGACACTGGCTTGTTTGAAATCTCCAAAGATTGGCTTGTAGAGCTTGGTTGGATGTCTTGCTTGGCCTTTGTATTGCTAGTTAGAGTTTGCAATAACTGTGGATGTTGTAGCTAGGGTTTGGGACACATTAAAGAGTCCTTGATTGGATTGAATTGAATGGTCTTGTTGTACAAGTTTGGGATAAGCTGAGGTATTGTACTTTATCTTCATTACTCTGAAAATATGAAGTGCACCATTACCATCCCAAATCTGTGATTGCAGACCTGATTTTCCGATCTTATTTTACTCATGTATTGAGAAAGTTTCATTTGTTTCAGTATGTTGATTTATTAGGAAAGAGGCACTGAATTCTAAGTTGTTTTAACATGCTTAATGAAACTTTCAGATATGATTTGTTGATGTTATATTTCCATTGTAATCAAAGTAATTTTCAGATCAGTGTATTGAGATAGATGTTGAAGTCTTTGCAGTGTCTACATTCTTGAGTTTGCATAGTAGTATTGACAAATTTGAAGTTTCTGGCATAGTGGTTGAATAAATTCGAATAGACACTAAGGCAGAAAACTCTATGAGTTAGATCCACTGCCTCACAGAAGTAAGGTGGAAATTTCAGATTGGGCAGATTTACGAAGTTACTACATATTTACACTGTTTTTAACTATTATTTAACAAAAGTTAAATGTATGCACAAAGTTGGTGCCATAAAAATAATCATTTCAGACATCAACTGGAAAAGCCCTACTTTCACAACCTTAGCCAATTAGAGTATGATGTACCACTAGGTACAACAGAAGACATGTTTATTAGATTATCCTTCCAAATGAATATGTTAAAAT
This sequence comes from Pinus albicaulis, assembly GCA_034641835.2. Classification (NCBI taxonomy): domain Eukaryota; kingdom Viridiplantae; phylum Streptophyta; class Pinopsida; order Pinales; family Pinaceae; genus Pinus; species Pinus albicaulis. Next base: position 577,739,476 of record CM076584.1, on the reverse strand, counting down.
TACAAATTTACTACGAAGTCATTTCATTCTGCAAATTTTCCCTAATTGATAGCCAGTACAAAACAAATTTCATCCAGACAAACCTATTGATACCCAATAAATGCCAAAGGAAAAATAGAAAAATAACTATTGGAAGGTAACTTCCAACAAAGTCCCAATCCATACCGCAACCTCCACTATTGTCAGAGGAAGATGACTTTGTCGCACAGTCACATAGATACACGCACCAATTAAAATATCAAGCCATCTTCCTGCACCCCACTCTCCCTGTGTTATTTTGTCCACCATAAATTTCACATCATCCACCTTTTGAGCAGGTAATCTCAGTAGCGCTGTGATCTGGTCCAATTTCTTCATTGCAAGTGCCTAGATAGAAAACAAACAAATGAGACACACTTATTCCACATTTCTAGTAATTTTTCACAAAGCCAACATCAATGAGAAGTTGAAATTTGAAAACCCAATTAAACAATTTATGGAATAAAATGTAATTCAAAAGCATGAGAGAAACAATGTGAGCATAAACCCCTTGGGTATCAAAGCCTCCAGTTCCTAGATGAACAGAATCAACCTAAAATTAGTGCACAGCATGGAAACAACTAAAATTATGGAGCTGAGCCTAAAAATAGCAAATATACAATCCAATGAAGCAACTCGTTTTGTACCATGTAAATGCAGAATACAGCACCAGACCTTTGATCTTGAACATGACAACACAGTAATGCAAATAATCAATTGTATGATACATACATACCATGCAAATATGTACCTAATTAAAATTTCTTAGGCCTACCTTCTACCAGTGTGAAGTTTGAACCTACCTTGCTATGCTATTTTTATGCCATGGATACCTGCACAGAACCAGTTATGGCATTTGCCTCTGATTGAGGAATGGAAAGGTAGACCGTTGAGTAAATGCAGAATACAGCACCAGACCGCTGATCTTGAAGATGACAACACAGTAATGTAAATAACCGATTGTATGATACATACATACCAGTGTGAAGTTTGAACCTACCTTGCTATGCTATTTTTATGCCATGGATACCTGCACAGAACCAGTTATGGCATTTGCCTCTGATTGAGGAATGGAAAGGTAGACCGTTGAGTAAATGCAGAATACAGCACCAGAATGTTGATCTTGAAGATGACAACACAGTAATGTAAATAATCGATTGTATGATACATACATACCATGCAAATATGTACCTAATTAAAATTCCTTAGTTCTACCTTCTACCAGTGTGAAGTTTGTGTTGAAAATAGCAGCATCGGAAGTCATTCTCCAATGAGAGCCCTTAAATGGCCACCCTGAGGCTAGCTAGGGAAGATTTGGAGAATCAATAAATCTTGTGAGCCACTGCAAAAGTCAAGGCGAAGGTAGAAGCCTTGTGAGCTTTGACAAGAGCCAGGATGAAGGAGCTGCTAGTGGATGCCGGGTGAGCCATGTGCAAAATCCAAGGCAATGTCTTGTGAACTCTTTGAGCAACAGTCAAGACTAAGTCTAGCAAGAGTCGGGACGAATGAAGAAGTCATGTAAGCTAGTACTTGTATGATGGACTCTGCGGCTTCTTGTGATGTGACTACCTAGGACCTGGTCCCTCCTAGGCTTACTCCAACGAGTGTTCTTATTGTTATCTTGAACATAAGTACGTAAATGTAATTGCAGGTGAACGGACCATGCTGGCTGAGAGAGTGATAAAATGTATATACAAAATGTCTATGTAAAAGCCTTGAGTCATGTAAAAGTGTTCGTCATGTAAACTCCTAGTCCTAGTGACTAGTTGAGATGTTATAATGTAATGTTATGATGTAAAGGCTAAAAGCCTAACTTTGCCTAAGTTTATAAAGGAATTATTATATTAAAGATGTCAATGTAAAATTAGAAGAGAGGGGGGCACACTTGTGTCTAGGGAGAACAACTTAAGTTGTTAACCCCTCACCCATGGAGTCTTCTAGAAGGATCATGAAGCTTATACAATGTCAATCCAAGATTAGATCTGGGCGCTCCATTCTAGCCAAGATAAACGATAAAAGGACCAAGAGAAAGAAATTCGCTATACAAGTTCATTTTCTGCAGTTTTTCATCTACTCTTCAAGGCACACCTATCCCTCTGGAACACCCAGGGTTTTAAGTTCTCAGCTGTTAGATATAAGCATTCAAAGTTCAGCAGTCATTTCGCCCAGATCTGGTCTATTTTTCTGCAGTGCACCCAATTAATCTTCAGATCTACTTCATACAAGCTCAGATCTAGTCCGTGTTGTTTCAGATCTAACATCTTTGGCTCAAGGCGAGTTGATCTAAGTCGTTTGCACCTGCATGCAATAAGTTTCAAGTCAGTTAAGGCTTCATTTGTCTCCAGTCGTCCTCTCTCCCAGCGAACTGTACTGTAGCACCCTCAAGAAGGGTTTTGTACCTGCAAATTTGTTCAAGAGCAATAAAGTAGGAAGGTCTTTGTTGGGGTTTTCTCCCTTATTGGGTTTCCCCAGGCTAAATCTTGTGTGTTGACATGTTTGAATATTTTTACAGTTTATTTCAGATACTTATGCATGTTGATATTCAGATCTAAAGGTTGAAAAAAAATTGAAGTACTCACATTCATATCCAGCAGTTAGATCTAGCAGATCTAAGTGAACAGCAAGCAGATCTTTCAAATCTGAGTGCAGATCTAAGTGAACAGCAAGCAGATCTAGCAAATCTGAGTGCAGATCTAAGTGAACAGCAAGCAGATCTAGCGAATCTGAGTGTCTAGAAGGCTGAAAACCTCAGTTTTGAGGTGTCTTTATAAGTTTTTGATCATTTACAATAAGCTGATTTGAAGAGCAGAATTTCATGTGTACTTGAAAAGTTAGTTTGTTTCTGCTGTGACTGCTACAAGTTCAGAATTTTAATTTTGTTATTGAAGTAATTTAAAATCTGGGTTTTTTGATAAAGAAACATAGGACAGCAGTCATCCTGAATTAAGAAAATTTTAACAGTTTGAACCTACCTTGCTATGTTATTTTTATGCCATGGATACCTGCACAGAACCAGTTATGGCATTTGCCTCTGATTGAGGAATGGAAACAGTGCAACTCCAGCCAAAGCATTTCCCATAATCAAACAAAACCAACTATAGAGAATAGACCTAACATAATTCATCGTAGGTTGGCCAACTAGCAAGGGGCTTTAAGAGGTGAAAAGGTACCTAAAGAATCAAGTGCTTGAAGTACATAGAAGATAGAACAAATTTTCTTCTCTGCAACTAAAAATCAACACAAAAAGGGAAAAGTTATGTTTATCCTATATCATTAAATATAAAATAAATAGCAAATTAACTGGTGAGATTAATAGCAATCTATTATAGAAAGAAAGAGTCTGTCTTTTCTTTCTAAGTAAGTTGGATATCATAGGAGAGGGGCATCCACTATTTACCATAAGACAACATTTCCAAGTACTATGTCTTGTTTAGATGTTCCTGACACTCAAAAATCTATTCAAATCAAGAAAAGATGAGTAACAGTCAAGATATATAGCAGATGGTACATTGACCTCCTGCCCTAAACAATTAAAGGAGATAGCCTATCGTGATGAAAATAGTTATCAATCATATAATTTCCCTACTTAGCCAGATATTTAATGAGACTTGGTCCTAGTTCCTAGTGAACTTAGTCCAAATACATATTATATTTATATTTTGTATCTCACCTACCTCATTGTAAATATATTCCATAAGTAAGTTGGACAAAGATGATCACTCACCTAACTTGTATTTTATATTTGTAGATAAGAGACTTGGTCAAAGATGATAACTCTCCATTAATTTTGTACTTCTATATATATCCCCAATACACCATAGAATATTAGAATCCACAACATGTAGAGTTGTGGCAATCTCCTTTCTACTTGCATTTCTCTGTTCATGTGTGGGTATTTGCACTGTTGTCCAAGTCTCTTCATATCAGTCAGCATCAAAGCCTATTCTACAATTCTAGCTCCAACAAGGTTTCTTCTACTTAGAATTTTCCTCAAACTCTTGTCTTCATGCAAAATTTGAAGGTTGCTTGAGTGACTTGCAGCTTGGACACACCTTCCCCCACCATTTTAGGGTCAATTACATGCAGGTAAAACCTTGTTGCTCAAGTTCTCCTTGAATCATTTTGTCATGTTTTCCATTTTGGGCATTTTTTCTTGCAGTCACGATACTTCCGTTACTACATCCATCTCTGCATATTCTAAAAGCCAATTACACAAATATGTTACGCCCTACTTGCCAGAAACTGTGTCCCCCAAATTCACCCCTGCTGTATGTGGCCCTTATCCCTCCTCGATCTGCTGTAGAAATGCTCCAAAAAGAACCCCCGCAAGAGTGAGAGAGTTTCTTTCCCAAAATCGCACACAAGAGAGCAGCTCCCATCCCCACGAATTTCTGCCCAGCGACCCTCTGAGCAGGCCCAGGAATGCCAAATTCGGCCCTCCCAAGAGCAGCACCCTTCAGCTCTGAAATTTCCCACAATTGTTGATCCTCCCCTAGCGAAATTCCTCCAAAATCCTCCGGCCAAAACACCCCTGGGAACTCACTCTATTTGGAGGTACGATTTTGCTTCTGCATCCTCCCTGGAGTATGAACTGGATGGGTAATGGCAGAAAGGCACCACAAACCCCAGCAATTCTCTTCTTCACCAATTTAGGAATTACCTCCCGAGGGTGGCACTCAAGGTCCACCGAAGAAAGGGTGAGTTCTCTCCATGGAAAACTCTGGTGCTAAACAGCTCTTGTGACTCAATTGAACAGCTTGAGCAACAATGGTGTAATGTCAAGTTAGCAAAAGGACCCAATAGCTTCCCTACTCCCCATATTTATCTTTGTTGCCTTCCTTCCATTTGGGGGCCCCTCCACCAAATATTTCAACCCCCCTTAAGCCAATTCGACTTTTTCCTTCAAGGGATGTGTATTTCATGTGGGGGTGGCCCCCACATTTCACCAACTCAAATGTTAGACCCACTTTTCCTAAGTTGGTGTCCAAAAATTGTGCTGGCTCCAAAATTGCAAAATTGTGGTTCTTCCCTTAGCAAAATTTATTGAGAAGGGACATTACATAACAGTGGCATCTAAATTTTAAAAGGATCCTAAGCTCATTAAGCATTTATCTTTTGGTTTCCCTTGCAAAGTGGTTTAATTGGGCTGCCTTCCTAGTCTTTCCTTGGCTGCCTCATTTACATTCTGCATGCATTTTTCTCTTGCATTCATGCATTTTTCTCTTGCGTTCTAAGTGCTCTCATTTAATTCAAGAAACAAGTGTTGGACTGATTTGACATATTTGGCATATCTAGCTTACTGCTGTCATAAAATTTGAGCATAAGTTGCATTAGGTTTCCTAGCATTGGTTAATGCTCTATTGATAAGCATAACACAATGTAAAAAAGATTGTTAGCATTGGTAACATTGGATTGTTAAAGAGATTTTGACAATTGGTTAAGTTGTTGCATTGCTCTCTAATAAGGATTCTAATGCATTGCTTTCTTGTGAGTTTTATAATCTAAGAGATCATAATTTTGCACTAAGTGACTCACTCATAAAAGCACTTGAAAAATCAATCTCAAGAGTTGAATATTTTGTTTTGAATGATTGATATTGCTTAATGTTGGTAATGAAAAGAGATATTGGACTTCGGCATCTTAATGTTTAGTCACTTGGAGATATAATTGTTCTAATCAACATTTTGGTGCATTAATCATCTAAATTGGCAATCTCTTGAACAATTGTTTTCATTCTTGTATTGTCTCTAAAGAACCTTGGCTAATTGCTCTAAGTAATATTGTGGATAAGTGCTCTAATCTTTCTTATAGCCATTATTGTTATTGGGTTTAATGTTCATGGTTAAATTGAATACCGATTGTGGATGATAATTTATCTTTGACATATTGGTGAATTATCATAAAGAGCATTAATCTTGTCTTTTATTTTGAACTTGAACAATTATCTCCTCGTTACATTGGATATATCTTTTTGGGCACTATTGAATTTGAGCACTCTATCTTGTGGTTGAGATTATCCTTCATTCGTCATTTATGTACTCTTTTGTCATATTTGAAGAGCATTTGTAATTAAGTACTTGAAGAACATTAAATAATCTCACCCTAAGAAGCACTCAATCATCTTGCATTTTGCATTCTATGCCTAGTTTTGCACTAATAAATTTACCTCCAGACCTAAGCTTGGTTGATAGAAAGATAGGCCCACCCTTCATCTTGTAGATTGCGAAGGATAGACCCTTTCTAGTGGTTAACACAGTGACCTTGCAGTCGTTAGAGCCATAGTCTCTACAGTGCTGAAGGCACCGGGTAGTTAGACTTCAAGGGGAAATATCATTAACCAAGCCATTGGTTGCTTCGCCTTGACTTCTCTCTACAACTTACTTTAGAGACTAGCCTCAAAACAGCTAAGGATTAAGGGATTCACCTAGTTAGGCATTTAACTAAAATAAACCAAGACTTTGCATCTCACCTAAATTATTGGACTTGCATAACATATAGGTTAGCATAGCATCTCCAAGCAGCAATTCTTCATCTGGTCAATTGGTGTATAATTGATATAAAGCAAGTATTTGACTCCACAAGGCATTGGTCTCACGCAATAATGTAATCTAATCTCTAAAACTTGCTAAATCAGTCAAGTGGCTAGGCCATTCAGTTGTGTCTCCCGAATTTTTTGGTTCCCAACAAATATGGCATTTCTCACATTTCATAGGGACTAACCCCATAGCCTGTTGTTGGGAGACAGCTAGAATAGAGAGGGCGGGGATCAAAATGACAACCCCCACCCTGAGTCGTTGTCGCACCGTGCCTATACAGTTTGAGCGACAACAAAGCCCTTGGCAAAAGGGAAGTTTGAGGCATTCAAAGACAAACTTGGTTTGGTGCAAAATTGTAATATTCCTAATTAGCAATTCTACTAATTAGAATATTAATTTTTGTCAATTTTGCATTTTGCTAACGTTTTGGCCAAAAGGATGTGGGCTTGGGGACCCACAAATATAACTTAAGAGACTATAGGCATTTGACATTAGACTAAGGCCAAAATTGTGGCTTTAGTGGAGAGTGTAGGCCCAATGAGGAGGGACTATGCATCACATGGGGATAACGCAGGGATTGGCTCGAAGAGTGGCAGCGCAGTCATGAGGTGGTTCCCAAGGGAACGTTGGGTAGCTTTGGACAAAAGGAAGCAAGCAACTCATTTTGGTCATTCATTCATCTATTTCGAATTTGTCTTTGACAAGAGCACGCTTGAGCACTGAGCCGAGTCTGCATTTGTTGTTCAGCACACAGGTGTCATCGAGCGAAGATCTTAGCCTTCGCTTCGGTCGACTTCGAGTGTTAGCCCAAGGAAGGTGTCTTACCATAGCTTGATCATTTCCAGCAGCAAAAGCTTCATCCATAGCACATTCATCACTTTAGCAGCGCAGTGGCATCCATAGTAGCGCAGAGGCTGCGCAGTCAGTGAGGAGCATCACTCCGGGAGCTTGAGGAGTGAAGGAGATTTTGGAAAAGACTTGGTGGGGAGGCTTGGAGCTTCCTAACATGGATTTTCTTGGCATTTTGGAGACTTCCAGCAGCAGGATTTACAGGAGGATTGATTTACCCAACAGCGTAGTGAGCCAAGCCCAAGAGGGCCAATTTCCGGGGTCAAGCATTCGATAAACCCTTCACGGGTTTTTGTGGGTTTCTTGAGTAGAGTCCAGGGTTAAAGTCCCAGAATTTTATGAGTAGTGTAGCAGGCCCTAGCAGCATTTCATTCGGAGCAGCAGTAGCATTTCTAACAAATTGCAGCGCAGAGCCATAGCCATACAGCATACCATCAACGAAAGATTTCAGCATTGATTCAGAGGGCTTCTCTAGCTTGCCTTGAGCAAGCCTAGGTGCCTTCATTCCAACACCTCCATTGTACACATTTTTATCAAATTAATAAAATAGCTCAGCTCAGTTTTATGGCTCAATTTGTGTTATGATGGCGTGATTTTTATTTGTTGTTTGCTTAATGTCTTTGAATGACTGTTATTGTTGTAATTTATCGTTGGGAATATTACAGTGGTATTAGAGCTCATAGACTTGGCTAAGCCTGTGGAGAGCAGCACAGTCTATGACACCGGAAGACAAGCAGAACGTGACATACCAGAGACAGAGGTACAAGAGCAGAGAAAGAGAACTCGAAATCACTCCAAACACTGTGGATAGGGAACCAGAGGTTGAAGAGAGAAGCATGGGGGACGTAGAAGAGAAGAGGAGCAAGGAGGAGGAATTTGCTCACCTCTTGCTGAAGGCAGTGCAGGATCTCTCCAAGAACATTAAGGAGATGGGACTCCGTAGCAATAATGGTAGCAAAGGGAAGTCAGTCCAAGCGGAATTCCAAGCGGGAGAAGGATCTGGCACCTCATAGCATCAGCCATCACTAAACCCAAATATTCCTACAGTACCTTATACACCCCCACGATCTACCATTCCTGCGTTCATAGCCTTAGGAGCGGGAGGACCTTAGGAGCAGGAGGAGGCTCACTATGGAGAGTACTTCTTAGAGTACTAGTCCTATGGACCGGAGTTCGAGAGAGCCATTAATTTTAAAGACTTCTACCAGCTGAAAGGCAGCAGCAAACCCAGAGGACAAAGTGAAGGAGGCTACACGCAAGGAAGTGACTTGCAGCGTACCATGGGGAGGTTGTTTCTCCCAACTTTAGATGGCTCCTCTAAGAGCTCAGCCAAGGCATGGGTTGAGAAGTTGGATGTTTACTTCCAGCTGAACCAAATGACTAAAGGAGAGGCAATCAAAATTGCCACGCTGCACTTGGATGGAGAGGCTCATGACTAATGGTTCCATGGGTTGACCACGTTGGGTCACACAAGGGTCACAAAGTATGATGAGTTCACCAGGAGGGTACTAGAGAGGTTTGAGAGGAAGGACCCGGAGGAGTATTTTGGGGAGTTCAGGAGGATCTACATGTTTATAAAGGGACTAGCAGAACCATTACGAGGCCTAGTGAGGTCCAACAGACCCACTACACTGCAGGACGCAGTGGGGAGAGCTAGAGACTTGCAAGATTCCCTACCCAGGGCTAGAGCACCACAGCCAAACAAACCAGGTTTTCAGCAGAGAGAAAGAGACATGAGAGCTCCACCCTCGAGAGGTAACCAAGGACGGGGACAACTAGATGATGAGACCAAGAGGAACCTTCGGGGAAGAAGCTTTGCTTTACTTGCCAGGAGCCATGGGCACCAGGCCACAGGTGTGCAGCACAAAAGGCCCACTAAATAGAGGTCTTCTCACTGTCTCAAACAGTGATGGGGATGAGGAGACATACTTTGAGATGGGAGGAGATGACAGTGCAGTACCCCAAGAGGGAGGACCTCCACCACCACCAGCACCACCAGTAGGAGGAGCTGCATTTGCACCTTCAAGAGGGGTCCTCGCATCACCGCGTGGGGCACCCAAGTTCTTGACTATGAGGATCAGAGGGACAGTGCAAGGGCAGCCTGTCTCAGTGTTAGTGGACAGTGGAGCCACTCACAACTTTATTGATGCCCATATGGTGCAGAAGAGAGGCATTACTACAGAGGGGTTTGATGGATTCTCAGTGTTGGTGCCAAGTGACATGACCATGCAGTGCACATGCTATGTCCCAACTTTGACTGTGACCATGGGGACTTACTCCATGACAGACCACTTCTTTGTGGTTGACATTTTGGACACCGACGTAGTGTTGGGGGTCCAGTAGCTCTACGCACTTGGCAGAGTCACCACTGATTGGAGGAAGTTGGAGATGGAGTTTTTGGATGTTGATGGCAAACCAGTGTTGCTGAGGGGCATGCACTCCTATCCACCACAGAGAGTCTCAGCTCACAGGATGGAGGTCGACTTGAGGCGTGGTGATATCAAGTAGGCTGTGGAGTTGAGGATTTCTAAGGTTGAGGGTGTGATCAAGCCACCACATCCGGAGATTCAGGCCATCCTTGACAGGTACCCAATAGTATTTGAAGACATACCACCCAGCCAGCCACCCGATCGAGGATTTGAGCACACCATTGAGCTAGAGCCCGGGGTACAAGCAGTGATCACTACTCCTTATATGCATCCTAAGGCCTACAGGGATGAGATAGAGAGGGCTATCCATGAGCTCTTGTCATTGGGTCACATCAGGCCCAGTTCTAGCCCCTTCACTTCATCAATTGTTCTAGTGAAGAAGGATGGATCTTTGCGGATGTGCATTGATTACAAGACCCTGAATAAGAAGACCATGAAGAACCGCTACCCCATCCCACGGATTGACAAGTTGATGGATGAGTTGAGGTGAGCCAAGTTCTTCTCGAAGATAGATCTGTGGTCCAAGTACCACCAGATCCGGGTGAGGGACAAGGATGTCCCTAAGACAACGTTTAGTTGTCATTATGGGAACATTGAGTTTTTGGTGATGTCCTTTGGGCTAACCAATGCTCTGGCCACTTTTCAGTCCTACATGAACCACATATTGCGTGGCCAGTTGAGGAAGTTTGTGCTGGTGTTCTTTGACGACATATTGATCTACATCCAGACTTGGGAGGAGCACTTTCAGCATGTGGAGACGGTGTTGTGTATTCTAGAGGAGCATCAATTCTACGCAAAACTGTCGAAGTGGGAATTTGGGTTGACCAAGATGCTCTATCTTGGGCATATCATCGGTGTTGATGGAGTGAGGGTGCCTGAAGAGAAGATTAGGGCCATCTGGGAATGGTTAGAGCCCAAAAATGTGACGGAGCTTTGGGGTTTTGTGGGCATCTACACTTATTACCGAAAGTTCGTGTAGGGCTTCTCACAATTGGCAACGCCCCTTACGGACTTGACCAAGAAGGGGGCATTTGCTTGGACGACCATAGCGCAGGAGGCCTTTCACCGCCTCAAACAGTTGATGAGCAGCTATTCGGTACTAGTGCTCCCTGATTTTACTCAAACTTTTGTCTTGGAGTGCGATGCATCAGGAGGAGTGGGGGTCGTTTTGATGCAGGGAGGGCACCACATAGCTTTCGAGAGCCAGATGTTACTACCCCATGAGAGATTGTACTCCATCTACGATAAGGAGATGTTAGCCATCATGCATGCGCTAGCCAAGTTTCGACATTACATGGTGGGGAACAGATTCAAAGTAAGAACAGACCACAATAGCCTCAGATTCTTTTTGGAGCAAAAATAGCTACAGGACAAGTAGCAGAAGTGGGTGAGCAAGCTCCAGGCCTACGATTTTGACATCGAGTATGTCAAGGGGAAGCACAACGTAGTGGCGAACGCATTCTCTAGGAGACCGGCTTCCCTTTCTTTGATGAGCATTGCTCCAGATTGGAAGGCCCATCTGTTGGTGGAGTATTCCAAGGACCGGTTTGCATGCGAGGTCCTTAAGGGGCAGGTGACTGATGATAGATACCGGGTGATGGATGAGGTGATATATTACAGGGACCAGATCTACTTGGTGGCCAACTCCCAGTTGTGGGAGAAGATTCTATAGGTTGCCCACGATTCACCTTTGGTAGGGCATCAGGGGTTTAATAAAACCTATAGGGCCATTCGGGGGCGTTTCACTTGGAAGGGCCTTAAGGACGATGTTCTGCGACATATCCGGGAGTGTGATGTGTGTCAGCGGAACAAGGGTGAGCTATCACACCCAGTAGCCTTGTTGTGGCCCCTTCTTATTCGGCAGGGGAAGTGGGAGAGTATTGCGATGGACTTCATTACCGAGTTGCCCACAATGCAGGGCAAAGACTGTATCTACATGGTGGTAGACCGCTTGACGAAGTACGCACACATCTTCGCTATTTCAACCCAGTACACAACCTCACAGGTGGTCGAACTGTTTTTCAGGGAGATCTTTCGATTGCATGGTCTTCCCAAGACCATTGTCAGCGATCGAGACAGTCGTTTCATGGGTGGATTCTAGCAAGAATTGTTCCAGTTGGTGGGCATAGAGCTCACCCCTAGCACGAGCTACCATCCCCAAACGGATGGGCAAACAAAGATAGTTAACAAGTGGCTGGAGGGCTACTTCCGTAACTATGTGACAGGGCAGCAGCAGGCTTGGTTACGGTGGTTGCACATGGGGGAGTATTGCTACAACACCACCTATCACATGTCCATAGGTATGTCTCATTTCCGTGCATTGTATGGTTATGATGCTCTGACATTTGTTGACGCTATGTTTGGAGACAGCAAGGGCCCACGGGCCAAAGATTGGATCCAAGAGAGTTAGGACATCTTGAGGGCTCTCAAGGATAACACGAGGATGGCACAGAACTGTGAAAATTTCTAAATATTACTTTATGCATAAACCTTAATGTTAGATCTAGTTACACTTCTCCTACTTAAACAAGTTATTAATGCTGAAATATTTAGATAACATCGAAGTAAACACATAACAGACTTTCACCAATTCAGATCTAAAACAGAAATACATGCACACAGACAAAGTGACACACAAGATTTTATGGACAACTGCCCCCGGAAAAACCCAATGCGGGAAAATTGGTCTTCTGGCTACTGGAGGGTTTATATTATTAAGTAGTTTTTGAATACAAAAAATCTGGACACCTTACTGGTTAACCCGACAAAGAAAATAATAGATCTGCAGCTAACCTGTTGTTCTGAGACCAAAATCTTGACTGATCCACATCCTCAAACGGGATTTACAAGACTCAGTCAAATTTTGGCCCTAGAAACCCTAGCGCTGCCCCTGAAACCCCTGCGTCAGTCATGTCAGCCTCTGTGTGCCTCTGTGCTGGCCTGGAGAGGGTTGTGTAACCCCAAACTGGGTGGCGCAGTCCCTACGCTACCCTGGATGGCCTTTGCGTAACCCTAAAGGGCCTCCTGTTGCTCAGTGCTTCCCTTTCTAGGCCTGCATAGCAGCTGAAACCCTCTGCATTGCGTAGCTGCTGCTGCCTCTGCTTCTTTGCGCTGCTCCTGGTTGCTGTCTCTCTGCCTCTTGCTGATGCTTGGCTCTAAGATCAGACCATCCCTTTAGCCAATACTACCCCTCGCTACAGCTGAAACACTTCTAAAAATTCTTAGCAAACCCTACCCTATAATTTCAGCTTAGTCTCAGTGCTCTGCCTCTGTTTGTGTGTTCTCCAACTGACCCCAAGCCTTTCCTTTATACTTTCTCGTTGGGAAACCAACGGCCATGATCTAATCTTCAATCGATGGCTAAAATTAAAAGAAAGCTTGATCCGTGTGAATTAAGTCATTTCCATCACATGTTTAAATTAGTTACCTTTAATATTTTAATTTTCCTAAGTTAGACTTAGGGTCCTTAATTAAAAAAATTAATTAATTAATTATCTCCCAAACTGGATAGAATTTCCCAAATCCTTTTCTGGGTCTTGGAGATCTCATGTACTTTAGTCCCTCCACAAATTTTGGGAGCTAGAGCACATCCGATGCTACCCAACAATCAAAAAACTCAACAAGAACCAGCAGAAGATGTATGCAGACAGGGGCCGAGTGGAGAAGTAGTTCGAAGTTGGGGACCTGGTATACCTCCGACTTCAACCTTACAAGCAGTCCATACTCAAGCAAAAGGGGGCCGAGAAGCTCAATCCCCGCTTTTATGGACCATACCGAGTCACTCAAAAGGTGGGGAGGTGGCCTACAAGTTGGAGCTACCCCCGAGGAGCCGAGTGCACAACATTTTCCACATTTCTTGCCTAAAGAAGGCCTTGGGGTATCAAGTTACAGCAGCTTCCAAGTTACCCCCGATGGATGATGAGGGGCACTTGGTGCTACAACCGGAGACCATTTTGGGTTCCCAAGAGAGGCATTTGAGGAACGAGGTGATCAAGGAGTTTTTCATCAAGTAGAGGAATTTACCAAATGAGGATGACACTTGGGAGGGATAGCAAATCCTCCAGCACCCATCACTGCAGTTGCTTGAGGACAAGCAACATCTTGACGGGGAGGACTGTAATATTCCTAATTAGTAATTCTGCTAATTAGAATATTAATTTTTGTTAATTTTGTATTTTGCTAAAGTTTTGGCCAAAAGGATGTGGGCTTGAGGACCCACAAATATAACTTAAGAGACTATAGGCATTTGACATTAGACTAAGGCAAAAATTGAGGATTTAGTGGAGAGCATAGGCCCAATGAAGAGGGATTGCGCATCACATGGGGACAACGCAGGGATTGGCTCGAAGAGAGGCAGCGCAGTCATGAGGTGGGGCCCAAGGGAACGTTGGGCAGCTTTCGACATAAGGAAGCAAGCAGCTCATTTTGGTCATTCATTCATCTATTTCGAATTTTTCTTTGACAAGAGCACGCTTGAGCAATGGGCCAAGTCTGCATGTGTTGTTCAGCACACAGGTGTCTTCGAGCAGAGATCCCAGCCTTTGCTTCGGTCGACTTCGAGTGTTAGCCCAAGGAAGGTGTCTTACCATAGCTTGATCATTTCCAGCAGCAGGAGCTTCATCCACAGCGCATTCATCACTTCAGCAACGCAGTGGCATCCATAGCAGCGCAGAGGCTACGCAATCAGCGAGGAGCATCACTCCGGGAGCTTGAGGAGTGAAGGAGATTTTGGAGGAGACTTGATGGGGAGACTTGGAGCTTCCTAACATGGATTTTCTTGGCATTTTGGAGACTTCCAGCAGCAAGATTTACAGGAGGATCGATTTACCCAGCAGCGCAGTGAGTCAAGCCCAAGAGAGCCAATTTCCAGGGTCAAGCATTCGGTAAACCCTTCACGGGTTTTTGTGGGTTTCTTAAGTAGAGTCCGGGGTTAAAGTCCTGGAATTTTCTAAGCAGTGTAGCAAGACGTAGCAGCATTTCTGACAGATTGCAACACAGAGTCATAGCAATGCAGTGTACCATCAACAAGGGATTTCAGCATTGATTCAGAGGGCTTCTCTAGCTTGCCTTGAGCAAAACCAGGTGCCTTCATTCCAGCACCTCCATTGTACACATTTTTATCAAATTAATAAAATGGCTCAGCTCAATTTTATGGCTCAATTTGTGTTTTGATGACGTGATTTTTATTTGTTGTTTGCTTAATGTCTTCGAGTGTCTATTATTGTTATAATTTACCGTTAGCAATATTACAAAAATTCCTTCCTCACTAAGACAGAGTGTTGAGAATTATAACTTGAACATGAACTTTGACACAGGTGCAATGTGAATATGCAAGAAAATATTTTATTTAGCTATTAAGTCTAAAAAAAGTGGGTCTCACGCATGCATGACTTAGACTAGAAGTAAACTCAAAAATAAATTAGGGTTTGGTCTCAACTAAAAGTATCAACATAGGTCAATATAGAGGATTTAGGCACACTTGAACAATTGAGGAGGAAGAATGTGTGAGAGAGAGAGAGAGAGCAAGGATTCAAACAGAGGAGAACTTGGACACCAAGTAGGGTCTTACAATACAAATCCCTAGAGTCGTACGAATAATTTGTATAGTAATACAACTTAGTTCAAGGTGATTTTTTGATCATGAAGTTGATAGTTTTAGTAGATTGTGGAGGTTTCCTTGGTTTTTCAAAGAAATGAAAAGTTGATATTGGATTAATTACCTATGTATGCGTTAAACTAGTTTTATGCTTCTGGTATGTAATTTCTAACTATTGTGTGATTGATGCTATGATCTGAATTTGATTTCTGCAATAATTAAATTCAGCAATTTACTTGTTTAGTTGAGATCATAAGGACATTAGTCTTCTAGGCTTGGAATTTTTACATCTCACATGTTTCAACTTTCAAGGCATGTTTCATTATTGAGTTCACATATTTGGATGCACTTTTACACATTTCAATAGTTCACCATTTTGCCAAATGTCTATAGATTTATGTTAGTTATTTTTGAGATAGTGTAAAAGTGTTTAAACCATATTTGGGATGTTTCATAAGATTTGGAGTACATGGCATATGTTTAGCCCCTGGATGGTCCAAGATGGATTGGAACATTGGAGATGGTTCCTAATGGATTTGCATGATAAGTTGCATGATATGTGGAAAGTGGTACATGTTTCTGACATGGAAACGCACTAATATATATATATTGAAACTTGGAAAGAACTAATTATATATATACAGAAACTTGGAAAGAAATAATTATATATAGAAGCTTGGAAAAGCACAATATATTGAAACTTGGAAATAAATAATTATGAATAGATGAGCAAGAACATTTAAATGACTAGCATTGTTCCACCATTGCCTATATTGGCATCCTCATCATTAGTACCACCCTTTGCCTCTACCTCAATTCTATAGGGACATTAGTCCACACCACCCAAATATGATGAGACCACCCAATGCAAGCTTTCAAATATGGTACAAAAAGCTTAGCATGCCTAATCAATGATTTTGGTTTGAATGAAGGGTACATTTTTAGCTAAGGCCGCAACAGAGGAGTCCAACAAGCAATATCAATAACATTGAGGTACATAAAGGGCTTTGTACTATTGATTCATTGCCAATTCCTTACTCTAATACATGATAGAATATAATGAAAACTCTACAATCCTATCAATCTTGAAAATTGTTAAGTCAAATGAATTTTGAATGAGATATGAAATTCAACTTTCTCTATATAAACTCCGATGAGGTTGGAACCACTCTCAAACATCCTGAAACAATTATGGTAATGTTTTAAATTTAACATTACCATTAATTTCCAACATTTTCGTACAAACTAAGAGTGAAACCCTCTTTTAAAGAAAAAATTCCATTCTTAGAGGTTTCTAGAAATCTCATTAATTCATAATTAACTTGTAATTAAGCATTACAACCAAAATATAGTCCCAACAATTAAATAAAGGCAAAATCAGACAAATTTCATCTGGAAACACATTGTACAGACATTGAAATGAATTTCAGTATGTATGAAATGTGTTTCCCACATGTGAAAAGCATTTGATATGAACTGAAACCGTTTCAAGTGTGCTTCAGTTGCATTTCAGCATTTTGATACGAAAATGTGACTGGTACATGGGGGAACACATTTCCTGCAACATAGACTTGACCTCAATTGGGTCATTAGGGGAATTTTGGGGTTAAAAATGGGCCTCCTAAGGAAAACAATAAAATAAGAGTAAAAATAATAAAATAAGAGTTATGAATTTTTTAAATAAAAGAAAGAAAACTACTTTTTTATTGTAATTGGACTTATATCCTTATAAGTTTACTCAAATTTCAAGTGTGTACACTCGTTGGATGCAGAATTAGATTCCTCATCCAAGGAGTCCCCACTGTGCATACTTTTGAGTAGACCCACACCGAAAATTTTGTCGGTGTGGGTCTACTCAAAAGTATGCAGAGTGGGGACTCATTGGATGAGGAATCTAATTCCGCATCCAACGAGTGTACACACTTGAAATTTGAGTAAACCTATAAGTATATAAGTCGAAAATACAATTAAAAAAAATAGTTTTCTTCTTTTCTCTCCAAAGTTTTAACCCTAGGATGAACACTTTTTTTCATGTATTTGAAATTTTCTCAGTGTGGGTCTACTCAAAAGTATGCAAAATGGGTACTCATTGGATGAAGAATCTAATTATGCATCCAATGAGTGTAATTTGAGTAAACCTATATAGAGATAAATCAAAATTACAATTAAATGAAGTATTTTCTTCTTTTCCCTCCAAAAATATTTACCCTTGAGATGACATCATCATCTTGAATCCTATTGGTTCTTTTAAAGTTGATTTTGTAAGTATAGTTTTCATTTTGAGGTCTGTTACCCACCAAAATGGGTAACCCCATAGGAGAAAACTTTTCTCCTGCATTTGAACAATCAGTCGGCCAGCAGCCACTGACATCCACTTCTCAATGATAATATGCCATGTGCCTCCGCCATCTGCATCAACCAGATACCTCTTGCCATCCGGCATTTTCTCTTGGAGGATGGTGGGTTGCTATTCAAAAGGTATTTTGATCATTTTGCAATCGGGTGCTTTCACTTGTTTGTTTTGGGCATTTAGTAAGGATAAAGGGGTGATTTGGAAGATTGACCAATATTGACTGTAAATTTGCTCTCTCACCTTATTGGGGGGTTGGGGGGGGGGGGGGGGGAGGGGTTAATCTTTAGCCCTAGTCCAACCATGTCACATTACAAACCCATTATATACCACCTCCATTCTTCGAGTCCAACTTGTCATCAGTTCATTGGGATTTGGCACCCACTTATCCACATCCTTAAGTAGGGCCAGGAAACATTTCCCTGGAGATTGATGCAGCTAAAAGAATGAAAAAGCATATTATGGCCACAATGGAAGAAAAAGAAGAAAATCAAAATGCAAAAGATGGCCAGGACATAAGTTAGTGCACGGGCAAAAGCTTAGCATGAGCTCTACCCTCCTCATTAGCCATCCCCTGGTTCTTGAGCACTTGTACTCCATTTCATCAAAAGGAACCCTTGCATGTACCAACCCTAATGAGCGATAAATTGTTTCATCTTAAGGGGTAAAATTTAATGCTACATCATAAATAACTAGCCCCAAGCCTTGATTCATGGACCTTAATAAGAGCATTATCACGAAGAAGTAAAAGGCAGACTAGAGGGGCGTAAAAAGCAGGTCAAGCAGGGTAACTCATGCCTCCACAATTGCTCCCTCCATTTACATCTATACATTGTGGACTCCTCATCAACTAGTCCCCTTGACCATGGCACTTGGCCATGAAGCCTTTTCACCTCCATTGCTGCTCATTTCCACTAACACCTATAGATTGATAAGTTGACCTTGGAAATGCCACCTCCCCTTGGGGGCTGGAAGCACCTAATAGGGTTGACCATTAGCCACCTCTATCATGGTAGGGAACACCTTTACGAGACTTGGTCTAGTTAGATATCGGAAGGTGATCCAAGTTTGAAATATTAATATGCCTTAACATACAAGTTAGATATCTTAGTCTCTAATGAATGGTTTCTTTTGTTGGAGTTTAAGTTGGTTTTTGTCAGGAGGTCCACAGCAGCCCGGGCCTTAAGGGCACCCACTCCACAAGTACCAAGGCCTTTCAAAGAGGTTGATGACTTAGCAGATGATGCATGTCCTAGACCACCCACAGGATCGAAGACGTTGATCTTCTTTGATCCAGCACAAAGGATTCTTGATAATTTCACTGTTGGACCCAGGCTCCAGCATGCCCCAAGTTGGCCTTGATATTGCCTAATGATTCAGATCTAAAGGCCTTATGCAAGCCATGATTCAGAGCCTAGATGAGGATGCTCTTCCATGAGATGACTAAGGAGGGCTTGTTGCACTTGATGGAGTCATAACGTTGAAGAGAGGAGGCATTGCGTTGACCACTAGAGACCCATGGAGATGACATGCTGACACCCCAACTGGATTTGGGACCCTGGAGTTGCTTTGAGGTTGTATTTGAGGGATACTCCTCAAATGATGGATGATCATGACACATGGACACATTTTCAGCCTTGTATTCACCATCGCATGGCATCTAGAACCCAAAAAGGGCATGACATCATCATTTAGAGGCTTACGACTCACACATGTGGGTTTTTTGTGGCATAATTTTACATTGAGCTAGTGGGTTGGCCTGTAACCCAAGGATTATTTTATGTTTATTCATTTTCAAACTTGTTTAGGGGCTTCTTAGGCTAAAATTAGGTGAGGTAGACCTCATATAAATAAAAGGTCACAGCACATCTCATTTTATCATTCACTCGTGGACTATTTCGGCCTCCTTAGAGGATTTCAGCCTAGTTGTTGTGGCCTTGTATCCTTGTGGAGATATGATCTTTGTGAATAAGTTTTCTATTGGAGACTAGCTCTTGTTGTGGAGACATCACATTAGGATAATGAAGGATTTGTTTGTTGAAAATAGTAGCGAGAAAGGTCTTCTTGACTTGCGCCTTAGTCAAGAAAGACCTTGCTCAATCTTCCTTAGCATGCACAAGTTCCTAGAAATTAGAATGAGTCATGAAGCAGTTAGCTTATGGGCTAAATTTGGAGGCTCAGTTTTGTTTTTCTCCAAGTGCTAGTTTATTTTTGGAAAGGGATGAGTGAGAGTTTCAATGTCTAATTGAGCCTAGGACAAGTTACAAGAGTCAGTTTAACTCAGTTAACTAATCAATCACAAGTCTAAGTTCTAAAATTAACTTGCCATATTTAGCTAAGTCGAATTGCATAAAACCAGGTCGAAAGACAATTGTAACATTATTATTGGGCACGAGTTTTTGTGTGAGAGTTGGTTATGAGAAGAGTGTATCTAGGAGCATCTTATACGCGGATTTGAGGCAGACAATTTCCTTGCAAAAGTGCACTAGTATTTAGGAATTAATTCCTAAATAATAGGGGTTGTCCAGCGCTAGGAAATAGGAGCCAGATAGTACAAGGAAATAGGGAGCAGAGGTCGAGCCTTGCAAGGAGGTTTCTAGCTTAGTCCAAGCAGTGAGATAAGTTGTATTCTCTGTTGAAACAATTGCCTTGTAAAGAGATCATATTGCTCTACTTTTTGTCAATAAAATTCTAAATCTAGCAGAGGGTTTTCCCGGTTGGGTTCCCTAGAAAAAATTGTATTATGTGATTGTGTTTTTAATTTTGTGTTTATTCCGCTGCAAATATTTAGTAGAGAAATTCTAGGTCTTGGTGAATCGAACCCAATTTCAGTTGGTTCAACAAGTAGCTTCAAAATTTCAAGGAAATTCCACATGGTATCAGAGCAGAGATCAGAATAACGACCAGTGTTAAGATCAGTTTGTGACAAGCGCATATCAGTCAAGAAGGCTAGCGCTAGAAAGTGAAAAAGAGCTCTTTGGGTAAGCAAGATGGCATTCCAAGGATTGAGATCAGGCCACTGTTTAGAGGGAGAGCCTCTAACTTCGTCTCTTGGAAAGGAAGGATCACCATAATAGTATTGGAGGATAATGGAGAAGGGTGAGTTTGTCAAGAACATTATACCACCACCACAAAATGCCCAACAGTCGGCCCAACATAATAAGAATGATTTCAAGACTAGGAAGACTATTCTAGAAGGGCTCAAAGTTCATATAGTTCCTCATATCTATGAGAAGAAGACAACATATGAGATGTTTCAAGCCATCTTACAACCATTTCAAGGTACCAGTGATGCCAGGAAGCTTGCTCTTAAGGAGAAGCTAAGGAGCATCAAGATGAAACCAGGAGAACCCATTGTCTCATATCTTTAGAAGATCACTTAGGTGTGAGATGAGCTAGGAGGTGTGGGTGTCACTGTACCAGAGAGTGACCTTGTGGGCCTTGCTCTACTAGGACTTCATAGTCTTGGTATACTTTCCATGATGTTGTTAGTAATCGAGAGAATTTTCCTAGATGGGAAAGGTTATGGGCTGACTATGTTCAGGAAGAGATCCGGAAAGGGACCTAAGATGGTAAATCAACAAAGACAGAGGACGAGGAGAACTTTGCCCTAGAAAGAAAAGCCAAGGGCAAGAAAGGCAAAGGGAAAGTCAAGTCTAGTCAAAAGGGCGAGTAGAAGAAAAAGGATCTAAGTAAGATCAAGTGCTTCCATTGCCATGAGTTTGGGCACTATGCTACTAAGTGTCCAAATAGGAATAAGAGGGTCAGTGAGAATCATGCGGCTGCACCAGCTGAGGTAGGTGGGTTTGCTTCTAAGTTTGAGAAAGATTTCTCAATGATAGCTTGCATGGCAAGCTTAGTAGGGAGCAACACGTAGTATATTGATTATGGAGCCTCCTTCCATATGATAGGGAACAGGGAGTATTTCATCTAGTTGGAGGAGAAGGACTTAGAAGTTCATATTGAGCCAAATTCAGCTTTGAGAGGGAATCTGGGAGCTCTCTCCATCTCAAATATGTTCTCTATGTTCCATGACTAAAGAAGAACCTTGTTTCAATAGCAACCCTTGAGGACAAGGGATATGATGTCATCCTAAGCAGGGGTAAAGCATACCTCAAGCACTTAGCTTCTGGATGAGTTAAGCAGATAGGTATGAGGGTGAGTAACCTGTACAAGTTGCAGCTAGAGACTTGTGCAACCTTGAGCAACAAGGCAGGTGGTGAACAAAGTAGAGATGTTGGAGAATTTTGGCACAAGCGCATGGGACACTTGCATCATGGGGCGTTGAAGATTCTTTAGTAGATAGCCACAAGATTACCAGCATGCAATTTTAATTAGCATGATATGTGCAAGGGGTGCACACTTGACAAGTATGCAAAGACTTCCTTTCAGGGCCGAGACAACAAAGCCAAAGGGATTTTGGAGTTGGTGCATTCAAATGTATGTCGCCCCTTCTCTTCTCCATCTCTTA
Source organism: Pinus albicaulis (assembly GCA_034641835.2). Classification (NCBI taxonomy): domain Eukaryota; kingdom Viridiplantae; phylum Streptophyta; class Pinopsida; order Pinales; family Pinaceae; genus Pinus; species Pinus albicaulis. Next base: position 577,717,227 of record CM076584.1, on the reverse strand, counting down.
TGAGACATAGGTATTATGTTACCTTCATTAATGATTATTCTAAGAAAATTTGGATAATTTTTATGAAAAAGAAAGATGAGTTTTTAACCAAGTTCATGGATTTCAAGGCCTTGGTAGAAAACCAGACTAGGAAGAAGATCAAGACAACGAGGAGTAACAATGATGGAGAATATGTCTCCAATGCCTTCAAGGAGTTGTATGCGAAGGAGGGCATTAGGAGAGAGTTGATGGCACCCCATAACCCTCAGCAAAATGCGCTAGTTGAGAGGAAGAACCGCAATATTGTAGGAGAGGCCAAGGCCATGTTGCATGATCAGGGATTGTCTATGTTCTTGTGGGAAGAGGCATGCAACGTTGCAGTATTTCTGCAGAACAAGAGTCCACACATGGTTCTTGGACAAGTTACATCGAAGGATGCTTTCACAGGCAAGAAGCCTGATGTTTCACACTTTCGTATCTTTGGCACAAAATTTTATTGCCATGTGTTTGTTGTCACTTAAATTGTACAGGCAAGATGCGACAACGCTCAGGACAGGAGTGAGATGCGACAACGCTCAGGACAGGGGTTGTCACTCTAATCCCCTCCCTCTCCATTCTAGTTGTCTCCCTACAACAAGCTATGGGGGTATTCCCTATGAAATGTGAAGATGGGAGACTTGTTGGCAATAAACAAGTCCGAGAGACACCACTGAATGGCCTAGCAACTTGGTTGAATTAACAAGTTAAATGATTTGATTAGATTTATTATGAAGACCAATGCCTTAAATGGAGTCAATTACTTGTTTAAACAAATTATTACCAAGTTGCCGGATGAACAGTTATTGCTTGAGGGATGCTTCACTATCATAAATGAGATGCAAGTCTTACAATATAGGTGAGATGCAAAATCTTGATTTATTTTAATTAGATGCCTACTCTAAATGTATCTTTCCTCTTAACAATTTTGAAGCTAATCTCTAGAATAGGTTGTCAGAGAAGCCAAGGGGAAGCAGGGTAGGACCTGATTAACGATACCTCCCCTTAGGTTCTAACCACCCAATGCCTCTAGCACTGTAGAGACTGTGGCTCTAACGATTGCAAAGTCACCGTGTTAACCAATAAAGAGGTGCTAGGCTCCCCAAGCTAGATGAGAAAGGTGGTCCTATTCTCTATCGACTAAGCTTAAGCTTGGAAATAAATTGATTAATGCAAGAGACTAATCCTAGTATGCAAGTGCAAGAGATGGATGAGGGCTCTTAAGGTGAGATTACTTAATTACTTAAGCATTCAATTACAATGATCTTCAATTATGAACAATGAAATACTTGAACAATAGACAATCTCAACCACAAGAGAAAGTTCTTAAGCTTAACGGTGCCAGAAAATTATGCCAATAGACAATAGCTCAAGTGATAAACGAATTATCAATATGTCAACAATGAGCAATAAATCCACTTATCAGTTGTCAATATAGCGATGAGAAATTAAGAGAATTTATCGACAATGTCACTTAGAGCAATTAGCTAATCACATTAAACACTTATCAACTTGATTAGAGCACTTATGTGTGTTGATTCAAGAGTGCAAATAGATGTTTATGACCAAAATTACGCCCAAATCACTTCAACCATGAATGATTATGAATTTTAATGATTTGGTAGCCAACCTTTGTAATATTCCAATTTAGCAGTCAGCGAATTGGAATATTAATTTTGTCAAATTTTGTCTTTTCTAATGTTAACAGAAAATAAAGTGGGTATGGGGGGCCCACAAATAAACTTTATGATTAGATCACTTTCCCAAAGTCAATAAGGCAAGAATCAAAGTTGGAGTGGGGCCCATGAGGCCAGCCACACACAGAAGATAGCGTCCTAGTGGCAGCACAAGAGAGGCAGCAGCGTAGACAGTGCAGTTACAGCGTGGGGACAGCAGCAGCGCAGTGGCTGCACAGTGATTGGTTGCCAGAGGTGGCAACGCAAACTAGTGGGGCCCAAGGGAACGTTGGGGGCTCATCTAGGTAAAAGAGAATGAGAGCAGCTCATTCCTCATTCATTCATCCACTGATTTTTCTGTCTGATAGACTGAAAGCACGCTTGATTTGTTTAGCCGAGTCTGCAGTGTTGTTTAGCACAGAGATTTCCAAGCAGAAATCTCATCCTCATCCTCGGGGGACTTTGAGTGCCCACTCAGGAGAGAAGTCACATCCAGTTTTGAGGGAGGAGTCACAGCCACACATTCAGGCATACGCAGTCCCTCCACGACAGCACAGAAGCCACACAGGTACAGGAGAATTACGTGGTCCAGTGAGGAGCAACACTTGGTAGAGAAGGAGGAAGAGTCAATTGCAACCAAGAGCTTGATGACGGGGTTAGCCACTTCCTAGCAGAGTTCTTAGACATATTTTCAGTAGTTTCTTCCAGCAGTTCAGTCAGAAAACCAGAGAGCCTAGCAAAACAGCGTGCCAAGCCCAAGGGGTGAATTTTCGGGGTCAAAATTTCTGAAAACCCTTCGCGGGTTTTTCTGGGTTTGTTGAAGAGAGTCTAGTGTCTAATTCCCGAAATTTTCTGAGCAACATAGCAACCTCAACACGCAGTCCCTTTTCAGCCAAGACAGCATAGAGGAGGGGCCACGTAGAGTAGCAGCGTAGCAGAGATTTCTGAACAAGGTTGAGGGGTTATTTCAGCCTGCCTTGTGCAGGCCAAGGTGCCTTCTTTCTAAGCACCTTCTTGTACCTTTTCCCATCAGAGATTTAATAAAATGGCTCAGATGTTTTTGGCAGTCTCATGGTGTTTTTAATGGCAATTTTCTGTTTGCTGCAGTTTTAGTCTTTGTATGCTTTATATTATTGTTTGTTCCCAATTTGGGATATTACAACCTTAGAGACTTATGTGTGATTTATCACTGCTGCAACCTTGTTTTCGGAGGTCTGCAATTTTATATCAGCATTCAAGAGACAATGCAAAATGCCAAAGATAAGCTACAAAATCAATGCATTCGAGCTTCCAAATGATTTGCAATGATTTTCAATTGATTATGAGAATACTTAGAAGCCTTAGATCAAACTTATTATGTTCAGATCAGACCTAAAAATAACAAACATCAGACCTGAAATAACTCAGAAAATCAGTGATTCAGTCCTTAATAAAACAACAAGGTGTCCAATTATCAATGTGAAATAAGCTCCAATGATTAGCTAATTAGGATGAGTGATTATCAAGTGATTTTTTAGTCAATTTTAGTGATTTAATTAGAGATATATGACTGCAACAAATGGCTGTTGCAAAACAGAGAGGGGAAATGAGAGGGAAAGAGGCAAACCCTTAAGCCTGAGCGTCTTGTCTGTACAATTTAAGCGACAATATTTTCTAGCGTCGTTGCCGAGGACAATTCATTGGACCGCATTATGACACTTATCAACATCCATTCTAATCTTCTGATCATATTCATCTTCTTAATCCGTCAAGCACCACATTTTCTGGCATTTTGATATCTCAGTGATCTTCTTATCTCCTTGTCACCTTTCTATATGCACCTTAGCACTTGGACATTTGGGTTAGTTTCCTGTTAGGGTGGTGACTTCACTTATTCGTCCATTCACAAGAGCTTATGCTAGAAGAAATCTTGGTAACTTGGTTAACCCCGCTCCCAATCCTGAAAAGGCTCTAAGAGCTCAGTTAAACAAATTATATTCTAGGAAGCATTTAACCTTTCTTAGACAAGAAGCCCTCCCTGATATCCATTTGTTTTTCCCTGAACCCGTTAATCAGGACTTCATGGATTTCTACAGGCCTTGCAACTTTGGCAATATCCAGGTGCAACCTCATAATCTTCCAATTGTTTGTTTGGATAAGATTCCTTCATTTCAAGGGAATAATGCAATCACCGTTGAAGTTCATATCAAGAAGTTCACAACTTTTCTGCCAAAACATGCTCATGCCACTGCTTACAATCATGAAGATGTCAAGATGAAGCTCTTTGTCCTTTCATTAGAGGATGATGCACAACAATGGTACTTAGACAAGCCTAACAATTCTTTTGATTCTTTGCAAGCACTCCTCAATGCATTCAAGGGAAAATATGGGGACAAAAGGGAAGAAAGATATTTGTTTAAATCCATCAACAACATAAATGTAATATCCCGAAAGGGAAATAGACAGCAATACAAAGCATACAACAAGATACAAAATGCTATAAATTGAACATGAAGCAGATACACATGAAATAGAGATAATACTGAGAAATAGAAATGAGTACAAGAGGTGATCAAAGTGATGGCACCTCGACTTGCACCATGCAAGTGTAGGAATACTCTCAGAAGATCAATGGAATGGGTGCTCTCTGCTCTGCGTCCAAGCTGCTGGAAAACTGTCGTGCTGCTGCTACTACTGGAACAAGATGAGTATTCGGGGCTGCTCCCCTACTCAGAAAAAGCTGAAACTCTAGAATCTGCCTCTACTCACAATACCTAGAAAAGCCCAGAGAGCGTTTCTGAAATGGTCGACCCCTGAAAATACCTCCCTTGAGGATCTACGCTATCCTCCCAAGGGCCATGCTGAAGCTAAGTGAAATCCTCCAAAATATGGCCTCCCACTCTGGCAAAAGCCTCCAATAGGCAAGGGATGGCCCCTTGCTCAATCTTCTGTCTCGAAACCCCCAAAATAGAGCCAAACCGAAGCTCCCTTAAGATGGACTGCATCCTCCCTCTCAAGACTGCGCAATCTATGAATGCACAGCTCCTCCACAAATGCCAAACTCGATCCTCCTGCAAAATGCTAATGGAAATACCTCACCCGAGCAAGCACTCGAAGTCTCCCCGGGCTGAGGGTGGGATCTCCAAACGGAGACACTCGATGCACTAAACAGTGTTGCAAACAAGCTAAACAGCCAGCATGCTCTAAGTCGAAGTGACCAGCTCAATATGCATAAACTCGAATGAGGAAATGAGGAGACTCTCCTCCTTTTTGTAACGATGGGCCTCTCTCAACCCTAGGCCCCACCATCTCCTACGTTGCCTCCATTTGGCCCACGTTGCCAACTCAACTGCGCTGGCCATGCTCACGCAGTCCATGTGGGTCCCTCTTCATGTGGTCACTTGGCCCCCCTTGGCCCACCTTGGTCACAACGTTGATTTCACTAGGTGACTTTAGGGAGTGTACTTTATTCTAAGTGAGTTATATCCCCCTCTTACTCACTTTTATTTATAATTTAACTATAGAAGGAAAAATTGATCAAAATTAATATTCCCAATTAGCTACCGCTAATTGCGAATATTACAGTCTCCCCCGGCAAAATGTTGCTTGACCCCAAGCAACTGTAGTGATGGATGTTGCAAGATCTTCTCGCTCTCCCAAATGGCATCCTCATCCGGCAAATTCTTCCACCTCACTAAGAATTACCGGATTGTCCTGTTCCGCAACTTCCTCTCCTTGATATCAATAATGGCCTCCGGCTGTAGCACCAAATGCCCCTCATCATCCGTAGGCGGAAGCTCCTCTGTCACTGTCACCTGCTGTCCCAAAGCCTTCTTCGGGCATGACACATGAAAGATGTTATGAATCTTGCTGCCTTGGGGCAGCTCCAACTCATAGGCAACCTGTCCAACCCTGCGTATCACCCTGTAAGGCCCATTAAAACGAGGCTTGAGCTTCTCAACCCCCTTCTACTTCAGAGTCGACTGTCGGTATGGCTGCAAGCGTAGGTAGACCAAGTCCCCTACCTCAAACTATCTCTCCACTCGACCCTTGTCGGCATACAGCTTCTGCTGGTTCTGTGCTGTAGCCATGTTATCCTTGAGAGCTCGGAGGATGTCCTGACTCTCTTGGATCCAATCCTTGGCTCTCGGAGCCTTGCTGGCACCAAACATCACATCAACAAAAGATAAGGCATGATAACCATATAATGCATAGAACAGAGACATACCGATAGACATGTGATGTGTGTTGTTGTAGCAGTACTCTCCTAGGTGCAGCCACTTCAGCCATGCTCTCTGCTGCCCATTGACATAGTTACGCAAGTAGCCTTCCAACCACTTGTTAACTATCTCTATCTGCCCATCTGTCTGTGGGTGGTAGCTGGTGCTCGGTGTCAACTCTGTCCCCATCAGCCGGAAAAGCTCCTGCCAAAATCCGCCCATGAAGCGGTTGTCCCTGTCACTGACAATGGTCTTGGGAAGACCATGTAACCTGAAGATATCCTGGAAGAACAGCTCTGCCACCTGTGCTGATGTATAGTGTGCTGATATGGCAAAAAAATGTGCATATTTCGTCAGTCGATCAACGACGACGAATATACAGTCCTTGCCCTGCACCATGGGCAACACGGTGATGAAGTCTATCGAAATACTCTCCCACTTCCCCTCTGGAATGGGAAGAGGCTACAACAAACCTGCTGGATGGTTCATCTCCCCCTTGTTGTGCTGACAAACTTCGCACTCCCTGACATGCTGGAGTACGTCCTCCTTGAGGCCCTTCCATGAGAACCTCTCCCTGATGGCCCTGTAGGTTTTGGTAAACCCCTGGTGACCAGACAATGGTGAATCATGAGAAGCCTGCAATATCTTCTTCTTGAGCTGAGAGCCCTCAGTCAAGAAAATCCTATCCCTGTAGTAGATGATCTCGTCCATCACACTGTATCTATCATCCGTCACATGTCCATCCAGAACCCCACAAGCAAACCTGTCCTTGGAGTACTCCACCAAAAGTCGAGCCTTCCAATCTGCGTCCAAACTCATCAGAGACAACGCGACTGGTCTGCGTGAAAGTGCATCAGCCACCACGTTGTTCTTCCCTTTGACATACTCGATGTCAAAGTCGTAGGCCTGGATCTTGCTGACCCACTTCTGCTGCCTCTCCTATAGCGGCTTCTGCTCTAAGAAGAATCTGAGGCTGTTGTGGTCAGTCCTCACCCTAAACCTGTTACCTACCAGGTACTGCCGAAATTTGGCCAATGCATGCATGATGGCCAGCATCTCCTTGTCATATATGGCATACAACCGCTTATGTGGAAGGAGCTTCCAACTCTCAAAAGCTATCGGGTGGCCTCCCTGCATCAATACTGCGCCGATCCCCTCTCCTGATGCATCACACTCCAGAACAAATGGCTGCGTGAAGTCTGGCAATGCAAGTACTAGGCAGCTGTTCATCACCTCCTTGAGTCTGTCAAAGGCCCGCTGCACTGTATCTGTCCAACTGAATGCCCCCTTCTTCGTGCAGCAAGCTGAGAGAAACTCTTGACGAACTTCCTGTAGTAGGTGCAGATACCCACAAACCCCCGAAGTTTCGTCACGTTCCTCGGCTCTAGCCAATCCCTGGTGGCCCTGATCTTCTCCTCGTGAACCCTCACTCCGTCCACCCCTATGATGTGTCCCAAGTATAGCATCTCCGTCAACCCAAACTCGCACTTGGAGAGCTTAGCATAAAACTGCTGCTCCTCCAAAATATGCAACACTGCCTCTACGTGCTGGAGATGCTCCTCCCATGTCCTGCTATATATCAATATATCATCAAAGAAGACCAGCACAAACTTCCTCAGGTGACTGCGGAAGATGTGGTTCATGCACGACTGAAAGGTGGCCGGTGCATTGGTTAGCCCGAAGGGCATCACCAAAAACCCAAAATGGCCATAATGGCACCTGAAAGCGGTCTTGGGAATGTCCTATTCCCTCACGCGAATCTAGTGGCACCCGAATCTCAAATCAATCTTTGAGAAGAACTGCGCCCCTCTCAACTCATCCATCAGCTCGTCAATCCGTGGTATAGGGTACCTGTTCTTCATGGTTTTCTTGTTCAAAGCCTTGTAATCAATGCACATCCGCAATGTGTCGTCCTTCTTCTTCACCAACACTATGAAAGAAGCGAAAGGACTGGTGTTGGGTCGTATGTGTCCAAGGGCTAACAGCTCACGGATAGCCCGCTCAATCTCGTCCCGACAGGCCTTGGGGTGCCTATAAGGTGTGGTAATGACGACTTGAATGCCTTGCTCTAGCTCAATAGTATGCTCAAATCCCTGATCTGGTGGCTGACCTGGTGGTATCTCCCCAAACACCATGGCATACCTGTCAAGGATGGTCTGAATCTCTGGATGAATCGTCTGCCTGGTAGTCCCTGCCTCTGATGCACGCAACTCTACTGCCCACTCTATGTCTCCCTTCCGAAAGTCTACCTCCATCCTGTGAGCTGAAACAGTCTGGGGTGGGTAAGTGTGCATTCCCCGTATCTTCCCGTGCTTCCCGGTCTTCTTATCATCCCACTCCATCTCCAAGGCCTCCCAATCTGTGGTGACCTTCCCTAGAGTGATCAGCCGCTGTACACCCAATACCACATTGGTATCCAGTATGTTAACCACGAAAAAGTGTTCAGTCACTGTGTAGGTGCCCATCGTCACTGCCAGCTCTGGAACATATCTGGCACACTGCATCGTCTGATCTCCTGGGACCAACACTGAAAATCCATCGAAGCTCTCTGTCTGTATGCCTCTCTGCTCAACCATTTGTGCATCGATGAAGTCGTGGGTTGCCCCACTATCCACCAGTACTGATACTTGTTGCCCCCATACTGTCCCTCGGACACGCAGCGTCAGATACTTGGGTACTCCCCGCAATGCTGGAAGGGTCCCCCCTGTGGGTGCAAAGGCTGCACCTCCTGCTCCTGGTGGTGGAGGTGGTGAATGGTCCTGCACTGCATGGCTGCCTCCTACCTCCACGTCATCATACTCATCCTCTTCTCCGCTGCTCTCGGAGAAGACCTCAATAAAGTGTGCTTTGCCAGCAGCACATCTGTGTCCTAGTGCCCACGGCTCCTAACATGTGAAACACAACCTCTTCTTCTTCAACTCCCTCCTGGCATCATCATCCAACTGGCCCCTACCCGGATTCCCCTTTGGAGGCGGGATCCTCACATCCTTCCCCTTAGGCTGGAAAGCCTGTCTCTGGGGGTAAGGCGTCCTCGTCCTGGGTAAGGCATCCTGCAAATCCCGGGTCCTGCCAATTGCGTCATGGAGTGTGGTTGGTCTAGTGGATCTGACCAAACCCCGAAGCGGCTCTGCTAACCCCTCAATGAACATGTAAATCATCCGTGCCGCGAATAGATTTGGCACCATCACCGAAAGTCTCAGGAAGTCTAAAATATATGTATCCGGGCTCCCGGTCTGCTTGAGCCTCATCAACTCAACAAAGTGCTCCTCCGGATCCCTCCGATCAAACCACTCTATCAATCTCCGGGTGAACTCGGCATATGTAGTCATTGTCGAATGTCCGAGTGTAACCATCCCATGGAACCACCAATCCTGTGCCTCGCCATCCAAATGTAGTGCTGCCACTTTGATGGCTTCCGTCTCTGCCATCTGGTTGAGCTAGAAGTATATGTCCAGCTTCTCCACCCAAGCCTTTGCCGAACTGTTTGATGAACCATCAAACGTGGGCAAATGGAACTTGCTCATTGTACGCTGAGTGTCTCCCTCGTGATAATGCCAGTGCCCTCTATGATGGTCGCGGGGCCTATTGTCCCACTGGAGCTGAACAAAATCTCTGAATGAAAGGGCATCCCTAAACTCCTGCCCATATGCCTGATACTCAACAAAATAATCACCCATGTGGCCCGGCTCTGGCTCCTGCTGTGCTCCTGCCCCAATGTCTGCACCCAGAAAAGTGGGCATAGTGGAACGTGTGGGGGCATGTGATGCCATGTGCTGAGTGGCATCATGCTCCTGCAAATGGTGGTATGTGCCCGATCCCTCACCAATCTGGAAACCCCTTGGGGTTTCACGTTGTCTAGCCTCCACAGCAGTGAATCTCCGTCCCATCACCTCAATCTACCTCGACAGATCCTGTACTGACTTGAGGAGCATTTCCCCAAACTTCTTCGCATCACTATCATCTGCCATCGGCTCCTCCTATTCTGCGTCCACCACTGGATCTTGTTCTGCGTCTACTACTAGATCCTATTATGTGTCCACTACTGGAACGCAGTCACCCTCCCCGTAGGTGATTTGCAACCTACGTTCTCTGTCACGGTACTTCCTACCCCTGTAGCAAATGTACGGCTTCTCTCTCGGTGTCATGGACAACTTGCTCCACAAGCTGAGCCAGGTCTATGAGCTCTGATACCACTGCAATATCCCGAAAGGGAAATAGACAACGATACAAAGCATACAGCAAGATACAAAATGCTATAAACTGAACATGAAGCAGATACACATGAAATAGAGAGAATACTGAGCCATTTTATTATACTGAGAAATAGAAATGAGTACAAGAGGTGATCAGAGTGATGGCACCTCGACTTGCACCAGGCAAGTGTAGGAATCCTCTTAGAAGATCAATGGAATGGCTGCTCTCTGCTTTGCGTCCAAGCTGCTGGAAAACTGCCGCGCTGCTGCTATTGCTGGAACAAGATGAGTATTCGGGGTTGCTCCCCTACTCAGAAAAAGCTGAAACTCTGGAATCTGCCTCTACTCACAATACCCAGAAAAGCCTAAAGAGCGTTTCTGAAATGGTCGACCCCCGAAAATACCTCCATTGAGGATCTACGCTATCCTCCCACGGGCCACGCTGAAGCTGAGTGAAATCTTCCAAAATATGGCCTCCCACTCTGGCAAAAGCCTCCAATAGGCAAGGGCTGGCCCCTTGCTCAATCTTCTGTCCCGAAACCCCCAAAATAGAGCCAAACCGAAGCTCCCTCAAGATGGACTGCGTCCTCCCTCTCAAGACTGCGCAGTCTATGAATGCACTGCTCCTCCACAAATGCCAAACTCAATCCTCCTGCAAAATGCTGATGGAAATACCTCACCCGAGCAAGCACTCGAAGTCTCCCGGGGCTGAGGATGGGATCTCCGAACGGAGACACCCGATGCACTAAACAATGTTGCAGACAAGCTAAACAGCCAGTGTGCTCTAAGTCGAAGTGACTAGCTCAATATGCATAAACTTGAATGAGGAAATGAGGAGGCTCTCCTCCTTTTTGTAACGATGGGCCTCTCTCAACCCTAGGCCCCACCATCTCCTACGTTGCCTCCATTTGGCCCATGTTGCCAACTCAACTGCGCTGGCCATGCTCATGCAGTCCAAGTGGGTCCCTCTTCACGTGGTCACTTGGCCCCCCTTGGCCCACCTTGGTCACAACGTTGATTTCACTAGGTGACTTTAGGGTGTGTACTTTATTCTCAGTGAGTTATATCCCCCTCTTACTCACTTTTATTTATAATTTAACTATAGAAGGCAAAATTGATCAAAATTAATATTTCCAATTAGCTACCGCTAATTGGGAATATTACAATAAAGAAGAATTAAAATGAAACAGTTGAAGAATTTAATCAAAGATTCAATGCTATCATCAAAGAAATGACTCAGGATAATAGACCTCCATACAAGCCTTTATTAAAGCAATATCTTGAGGTATTTTGTGTTGATACATCTTATGAAATAAGACACGCAAAACCATCTGATCTAGCTTCCGCTCAAACTATAGCTGAAGAGTAAGAAAAATATAAGAAAGCGTCTAGTAAGTCAAAAATTCCTAGTTTTGAAAGACGACCGGTCAAAAGTAAAGGAAAAGAAATAAAGGAGGTAGAGCATGACCCAATTAAAGAGTTAACTCAAATGATTAAGGAAATGAGAATTGAGCATGCTAGGGAGATAAGTGCCATGCAATCTAGGCTAATCGAAATGGAACGAAATCAAGCTCAAAATGTCCAGCCTGGGAATAATAATAATAATAGAGGTAACAATAATCCATGGCCAAGAAAAAATCCTTTGAATGATCAAAGACCTCTTACCCCTCTTGAGTCTACAAATGTTGTTGATCAACCTATTTCATTTTGTCGACCTTATGAAAGTTTTCATGAAGAAAGTGCACGTGCCATTGCTAGGAAGCTCTTAGATGAAGGTACAAATGAACAAACAAATAATGTAAATCAAAGTTCTTCAAAGGAGGGTCATTGCACAGACATATCTCTTCATCTTTGGCCATCAATAACTTCAGTGATGAAAAGGATCCTATCACACAGATGTATGGTGAAACTCTGTCTCAGGAACAGATTCTGCAAATTGCTAGAAGCAAAGGTTATACTTATCAAAAGAGATGCACAGATCAAATCAGAATAAACAGGTTGCATTTAAAAAATCCAATCAGGATTAAAAATTGATTTGGCTGTGTGGATAAACAGTGTTAAGATGTATGTCCCATTGTCCCACTGCCATAATTTATAAAGATTCTGTTAATTTTTGTAGCATCAGATGTGTTCTAGCCTTGAAATTTTGTGGAGAGGCTAGAATACATGAGATCGCCAAAACCCAGAAATTGTTTCTGGCAATTCCACTTAGAGATGACTTAATTAGATTATTAATTAGTTTTTAAATATTCGCTAAGTTTAAACTTAGAGAATATGATTAATTAATCAGAATTAATTAAGTCATGGTGTGAATGTTCTAGAGACTCACATGGATCGATTTCAAGTTAATCCTAGCCATCGATTAAGATCTAATCTTGGCCATTGAGGTCTCAACAAAGGATTATAAGATAAGTCGATGGGGCTTGGAGATGATACACTTGAGTAGTTCGATTTTACTGGGAAATCGATTTCCAGAGTAGAAGTTGTTTGTTGCCGGAAGTGATTCAGTGAGATCAAAGCAGTGAGAGAGGGGCAGAGACAGTGAAGCCGAAGGAGGCATTCCAGATCCGGTGAGTGCATTTGCAGAGAGGTATAGAAGCCACAGTAAGGCTGACGTAGTGGCAGCACAGTAGCTTTAGTGGGCCATTCGTATTTGCTAGGGAGAAGCAGTGATTCAGTCTCGAAAGTTGGACCGAGGTTCCAAAGGCCAGGAGAGTCAGTTTCTCAGATAGCAGCTGACGAGACAGCTTGAGGTGATGCAGTTCCACGCTGGGTGACATAGAGACTACATGAGGGTGACACAGTGACTGCGCAACGATAGTTTGGACGGCTCCATTTTGAGTTGAGGTCAGTGCTCGAATTCACCTATGGAGTGAGAAATTTCCCCATTAGTATTTCTTTCCAGTTTTTCTCTATAGGATTGCCAATTTGGGCATCCAGTTGTACTCAGATTATTTCATTGCTACATAATATTAAAACCCTCAACTGCTACACCGATTTTCCCGAGTTGGGTTTTTCCAGGGACTTTCGTCCAAAAATAACGGTGTTATTTTGCGTGCGTGATTATATCTCTTCCAGCAGTTATTTTCTTCCGCGGTTTATTTGTGTAGGTTGCATTGTGATTGATTCAATGTTTGTTGTAGTTAACAGTAAATAAATTTTTAAAAATTAATTTAGCAATTAGGAGAATTAATTCCAGTTGTTGCAATAAGATTCAGAGTTAGCCGAATTTTCACATCGTATCAGAGCGCAGATGATCAGACGGAGAGCTCAGTAGCAGAGAAAGGAGGAGTTTTGTTGCTTAGCGTGAGCAGCAATTCGAAATCCCAGAGGCAACGCAGTCACCTTTGCCAAGAGACTGTATTTCTTGAGGAAAAACAATTTTTCTAAGAGAGCGATAGAAAAACTTGATTTCTCCAAATCGAGGAATTCCAGAGGCAAAGGGGGCAGCCAGTATTTTCTTGCAGAGCAGATTTCTAGCTAGACGCAGCAGTTTTGCCGCAGTTGCTAGAGCAGATCTAGCGTCAAGTGGAAGAAGAGCACACACTGAGGGAAAAATTTCCTCGGGGAACTTCTAGTCTCAAGAAGTTCGATTTCCCTTGCAGATCAATAGTCATTGTGAGTAAAGTTTCTCACTCCAAAAGGGAGTGTGTAGCGCTGAGCAGCAACTGAGCAGAAGGGAAGAGGAGATTTTCGACATTTTTGTTGAGATGGCCACAGTCGGGCTTCAAAATCAGGATAGGTTGTATGGAGCTTCCAACTATGTTATCTAGAAGGCAAGGATCTCCTTCCTTCTAGATGAATATGATCTCAAAGAATATATCGATAATGTGGTAGCTATCCCCATGGATCCAGATCAGCTGAAGCAGTACAAGAAAGAGATGGAAAAGGCAAAGAGATTGATCCTTGATGGAGTTCGAGATCATGTGGTATCACACATAGCGGCACAGGGAACAACCAAAGAAATGTGGAATACTCTTTCCATGCTATATCAGGGATCTTCCAAGCAGCAGAAGATGTACTTGGAGGAGAAGCTGAGATGCACGATGATGTCAAAAGGGGAGCACATAGACCCTTTCCTTACCACGATTCAGGAGATCCGAGATGAGCTTGCAGTTGTCTGGTCAGCGCCTCAAGCCACAGAGCTAGTGCGAGTAGCACTCAACAGTGTCCCAAAAGGGTGGCAGATATTCGTCAAAAGTATTTTGGGTAGAGAAACCTTGCCAAGATGGGACATGATGTGGGCAAACTTGCAACAGGAAGAGTTGAGGCGAGATCTGATGAAGAGCACTATCAGTGGCAGCGACAACAGCAGTGGATCAAAGCAGGTAAAGGAGGAGGAGAATGTGGCCCTTGCATCGAAGGGTCCCAGTCAGGGACAGGGGGAGCAGCGTAGGAAGGACATGTCGAAGGTCAAGTGCTTCAGGTGTGGTGAGTTAGGCCACTACAGTTCCCAGTATCCTCTCCGGAAGAAGGACAAGGAGGAGAAACAGGACCAGCAGCCAACTTCTGCAGACATTGATAAGCTATCCTCCAGACTGGAGGAAGACTTCGCCATGATTGCAGACATCCCTCCAAGACTGAGGTGGGGTGACTTGGTTTTGTAGCCCCGGAGCACTACAGTTTGGCATGATTCTTGAGGAGGTCCACCTCTTGAATCAGTACCTTGCTACGGGAGCCCACAGTATTTCAATAGCAAAATGGACCAATGGCAATTGATGCAGTCAGATGTTGGGGAGTGCAGTGTAGAGTTGGCACTAGTGCAGAGTTAGCAACAACGCAGAGCCTTTAGTGACAGCGCAGATACTAGTAACAGTCAGGACATGGGTGACAGATGCATCATACTGAACACAGTTGGTTCAGTATTTCAGATGTTTCTTAGTTGTAGATGTTGCAGTTGCAGCAACAACAGATGAGAGGGAGTTGTAGCGTTGACAGCAGTTCAATAGGGTCAGCAGCAACAGAGATGCAGCGCATATCAGAGTTGCACAGTGGTTGGTGGGCAACAGTAGCTAGACATTAGCTGCGTGACAGGAGATGGTGCAGAAGCAGAGTATTGCTACTAGGGGTGCAGCAATACTAGAACACACTCCTTGCTAAGAGGGAGTGTTAGTTTTTGTAGCATCGGATGTGTTCTAGCCATGAAATTTTTTGGAGAGGCTAGAATACATGAGATCTCCAAAACCTGTTAATCAAGGTTGTCATTGATGCCAATGTGGCTTTGACTAAGATGTCAATATTCTTGAGATGCTTCGTTCCAGATGATGATGTCTTGCCTTAAGAAGTTGCTAAGTGTCTGATTGGTGATCTAGTCCCTAAGGACAAGCCCATGATGTGAAGAACTATACTTTATGAAGCCATACTTGTGATGATGTTATACTCTTATGTGACCACACTTAATGATGGTGTTTGATGAAGATTGGAAGGCTAAGTGATGATGTGATTGATGATTGAAAGAGACCTTCCAAATGACACTACCTATAACATATCACTATGCCACTATGTAATACACTCATTGTTGATGTCCTACCATGATCCTATGATAAAGGTGTTAAACAATGAAGAAGCCAAAAACCATGAAGAAGCCTAACAAGAGAAGCCTATTCTGCTCTGCCTCCATTTCTGCACTCATAAATAATCAGTCACATTAAAAAATAGTTTTTTGCTACCTTGGAGGTAAAATTCCTTAATAACACCTACACCATCTTGAAGAGCATAATTTTGCCTTTCCAACGAGCTATTACTCAGACCGAAACTCCAAGCGATTTGAAAGATAATGAATTTTTAAGTTAGTAAAATATTATTTTTTGACCAGCCGACCTGTGCTTGCCTACTCATGTTGGCCTCCAAACATGGACGTGGCTTTTCGATTGTCATTACAAAGAAGCCTATTTATATACAGTTCAAGATTCATTTTCTCACCCTTGAACTCGGTCAACAACACAGAAAAGAGAAAGAATTGTTCACAACTCGTGAACAAAAGAAGGAAGAGACAAGGGCATTTTTTATAAGGGTTTCTTAGTGATATTTTGGCTCGGATTCTTGAAGATTACAGTGACTGTGCTTGATTACAGTGATCAGATACTAAACAGCTTGGACAGCTACTAAGGCTGGTTTCTCGGACCTGTGGTCATATGACTCTAACCACATACCTTCAATCATAGACCTCAGACCTGTTTCATTATTGCAAAACCACAGACCTGCGGTTCTGAAACTTCGGACCTGTAAAATCTCTGCAATTTCGGGTCAATATAAACCACTACAGGAACAGACCTTGGGTTTTCTGGAACATCTTATCTCTGCACCTCGTTGTGTGTACCAAACCTCATTTTAGGATCTCGGACTTTGAGAACAGTCTCTTAAAGGAGCACGGTCATCATTGCAGAAGACTGCTCTACTAGTATAGTAGCTCTGTTTGCTAAAGATTACAGTTCAGAATTCTTGACAGTCTTTTGAGCATCATTTGAGGTTTTTTGAAGAAGTGTCTTTGACATCACCTCAAGACAAAATTGTAACAGCTTTGGAGCAGAGCATAACAAAACTAGAAGAGTAGTTGGAACAGATCTTGAAGAAACCTTAAAGCAGTATATATTGAAGTGAATTCGGAGCTACCTTTGGGACATTCTTAAGCATACAATATTGACATTGTTTGAGGATTGCAGCAGTACTTGAGCCTATTAAAGGACCCTAGAAGCACTTAGAGACGTTTGTTTAAAAGAATAGAACCTGTGGTCTTCTTTGGAGCAAACCTTGAGAGGCATTCTAGAAGGCCTTGATTGAGCAGCTACTGGAGGAATCTAGTGATAGATTTATTAAAGGCTTTGTAGTTGCTTAAGAGAATTGAAGTGAAGCATCTTTAAAGATCTGTTGAAGCCTTGATAAGGCCTAGAGCAAAACTTGTTGAAACATCATTGTTTACACTGGTGCCCTATTAAAGGGAATTAGAAGCATAATTTGAGGCTTGTGTGAAGACAATCTTGTGACCAAATTTGAAGACCCTTGTTGAGGAACTGTAATGGAGCTGACCTTGGTTTTAAACAAGGTTGAAGTACTCTTGAAGGAGTAGTGTTTTTGAAGATCTCTTTGAAGCTTATTAATGATACAATGGACCTGATATTGAAGACATCTTGTTGAGAAGCTTTAACTGATCTTGGTGACATTATTGGAGACCATGATGCATTGCTAATGTCATCATGAGGTGACCTTGGAGAAAGTGTTTGGGTATGATGAAGAGCAGTGGTGACACCTTCTAAGAAGAAAAGGTTGTCATTGATGACGTAATGTGGAGACTACAATGAAGACTAAGTGAAGATTGAAAGGGCTCGTTGAAGAAGACATTGGGAGGCGTGAAGTATAACCAAATATATCTTGACGAATGGAAGCAGGAGGTTGAAGCCTCATAGAGACAAGGTTGGTGCCTTGGAAGATAGGGTTGGAGCCCTAGAGGAAAGGGGTCCTCAAAAGACCAGGTTGGAACTTGTACCAGATATAGGGTTGGAGCCCTTGAGGTTGGTGCCTCAGAATTGACAAGGTTGGAGCCTTGGAAGTCCAAGTCGATGCTTGGCAAATACAGGTTGGAGCCTGGGAGATTGAAGATTGGTGTCTTCATCTAAGGTTGGAGCCCTACATATATTGTACTTGATTTATTGTAAAGAAGAAATTAATAAAAGCATTTATTCTTATTGTTCATTTTGTGTTCTAAATATAGGTGATCTAACTGGTAAAATTAACAATTGAAAAGAAATACTGATTCACCCCCCTGTCAGTGTTTCTAACAATTGGGATCAGAGCCAGTACCTTCACTCAAAGCCTAACAGCTTGAAGGTTGATCATTAGAACACAAATGGCAAAGCCAAGGAAGAAAGTCTCCAATCCTCCTAAAGATGTGTCTTCCTCAACCATTGAAATTGAAGTAAATCAATTTGCGAAGGCTCCATTGTTCAATGGAAATTTTGATATATGGGTGGCAAGAATGAGGAATTTCTTGAAGACTCAAGGAATTGAAGTTTGGAAATCAGTGATTACTAATGACACGATGGATGAAGAATCCAAGGAGTACAATACAAGAGCAATGAAGGCAATTTTGAATGGGTTACCAAATTCTGTGAAGGCCAATTTTGAAAAATGTTCATTAGCAAAAGTCATATGGGACAAAATTCATGATCTTCACTCAAAAGGAGTGTTGACCATGACCTTTAGTCAAGAAGATGATGGAAAGCAAGAAGGAAATCCAAAACCCATCAAGGAAGTTGAAAATAAGAATGATGACATCAAGGCCAAAGAAGACCTAGAAGAAGAAAAAAGCAAAGAAGACTTTGAAGAAGATCTCCTGACTAAGCTTATAGATGCCATGGAAGAGATTAACAGTTTGAAAAAGGAAAATGACGAACTTCAGAAGAGAGCGCAAGATGGTGACCACAAGACAAGGACGGAAGTTGACCTTCTCAAGATTCAAGTAAACGAAAGAGATGAGTAGCTCACCAAACTTAAGGAGGAATTTCATCAAAACAATAGAAAGCATCATGAAGAAGTCATATCTATGACAAATCAATTGGATAAGGTAAAGAAAAGGCAAGAAACTTTGTCAAGCCACCTTGAACAAAGAGTTAAGAGCTTGAACAATCTTGAAGCAGAGATTGGTCAATACAAGGAAGAGGTCTCCTCTCTTAGATCTCAACTAGAAGAAGCAAGGAAACAAGCGCAAGGAGCTGAGAAGGTAATGGAAACTTTGGCATTCATAGAAGGACAAGTTGATGAAGCAGAAAAAGAGAGAAACACCATGATATGCCAACTAGAAGAAAAGGATGAAGAAATCTTCAAACTAAAATCAGACATCAATCCTCTCAAGGCCGAAACATGTGAAGCAAAAAGAATAAAAGAAGAACTGGTGAGCAGTCTAGCAAAGGAGAATGAAGAAATCCTCATAATGAAATCAAATATCATCTCCCTTAAAATCAAAGCACACGAAGCAACATGGATGATGGAAGAAATGAAGAAACAACTAGTCATGAAAGATGAAGATTGTGAAAAGTTGAAAGGAGAAATTGCCTCTCTTAAAAAGGAAGTTGACTTGTTGAATAAGAACTTGAAGAGTTCTCAAACCCTAGATGACATCCTAAGTCATCAAAGATCCCCCCTTGATAAATCAGGTCTTGGTTATGCAGGTGAACCCTCAAACAAAAGTGATGCAAAACCTAATGCTTCAAACAACAAGGATGTGGAAAAGCTTGGAAGAAATATTAATGCTCCCAGTTCCAGCAAAAGCACGAGTCAAGATGACATTGGAAGAGACCCTACTTCAAGAAAGTATGTTGATGATGTCAAGGATGCAAGAGGTAATGGATATCATCAGAGGATCCCAAGGCAGAATGACTTTGGAAGAACATCAAAGCAAGCTCCATCCTCTAGGTACCAAAGTATATTTTTTGGTTATTGCTATTCTTGTACAAACTTTGGGGATTTGGCAAAGGATTGTAGGGCATACCACAAGGACAAATATAATGATTCCCATCAACTCCCTTGAAGAAATTTTGCAAAAAAAAAATCATGATTCCTCATTCATGAACGAGATGGAGTGCTTCAATTGCCATAACATTGGACATATGGCACGTGATTGTAACTTGATTTGGGGCCCTACACAAGCTAGAACCATGCCAGAGAAGAAAGTTACACAAGTATGGAGAAGGAAGCAAATTGCCTCCGAAAATATTTTGAACACTCCAGCCAACAACACATGTTGTTGACTTGATGAAGTCATCCTTGATATTCCAAGTAATTGATAGTGAAACTCTGCCAAAATGAGACCATGCATACATTTAGGGGGAGTCTGCGATTCTTGAGCTATCTTGCAGAATCTATCCGTGAAAGGGCCCTATGAAATCCTTGATGAGTCATATGGACAATCATCTTTTGATAGATCTTCTCCATTGAAGAACAGAATCCCTTCTCATTCGATGGATCATTGTTGAAGATGTCTTCCACTTGATCACAAGGTTGAAATATTGCTTGTCGAAGGCAAAAAGAAGAGCTAGCAGAGGTTATGCAGGCAGGGAATCGATTGACCATTTACATGAAGATATGCAAAGGCTTAGGGGGAGAAAGTTCATTGAAGAGCACCATGACAACAAGAGTAACATACCTATGAAGGACTACTATTCATGAAGAAAAGAAGCATCTTTACAGGGGGAGTACTTGGGCACCCTGTTTGCCATTGATGTCAAAGGGGGAGAGAATGATGGAAGGGCAAGAATATTGCCATCAATGACAAAGGGGGAGATTGTTAATCAAAGTTGTAATTGATGCCAATATGGCTTTGACTAGGATGTCAATATTCTTGAGATGCTTCGTTCTAGATGATGATGTCTTGCCTTAAGAAGTTGCTAAGTGTCTGATTGGTGATCTAATCCCTAAGGACAAGCCCGTGATGTGAAGAACTATACTTTATGAAGCTATACTTGTGATGATGTTATACTCTTATGTGACCACACTTAATGATGGTGTTTGATGAAGATTGGAAGGCTAAGTGATGACGTGATTGATGATTGAAAGAGACCTTCCTAATGATATTGCCTATAACATATCACTGCACCACTATGTAATACACTCATTGTTGGTGTCCTACCATGATCCTATGATAAAGGTGTTAAACAATGAAGAAGCCAAAAACCATGAAGAAGCCTAACAAGAGAAGCCTATTCTGCTCTGCCTCCATTTCTGCACTCATAAATAATCAGTCACATTAAAAAATAGTTTTTTTGCTAGCTTAGAGGCAAAATTCCTTAATAACAACTAAACCATCTTGAAGAGCATAATTTTGCCTTTCCATCAAGCTATTACTCAACTCGAAACTCCAAGCGATTTGAAAGATAATGAATTTTTAAGTTAGTAAAATATTATTTTTTGGCCAGCCGACCTGTGCTAGCCTACTCATGTCTGCCTCCAAACATGGACGTGACTTTTCGATTGTCATTACAAAGAAGCCTATTTATATACAGTTCGAGATTCATTTTCTCACCCTTAAACTCGGTCAACAACACACAAAAGAGAAAGAATTGTTCACAACTCGTGAACAAAAGAAGGAAGAGAAAGGGGCATTTTTTATAAGGGTTTCTCAGTGATATTTTGGCTCGGATTCTTGAAGATTACAGTGACTGTGCTTGATTACAGTTATCAGACTCTAAATAGCTCAAACAGCTACCTAAGGCTGGTTTCTCGGACCTGTGGTCATATGACTCTAACCACATACCTTCAATCATAGACCTCAAACCTGTTTCATTATTGCAGAACCACAGACCTGCAGTTTTGAAACTTCGGACTTGTAAAATCTCTGCAATTTCAGGTCAGTATAAACCACTACAGGAATAGACCTTGGGTTTTCTGGAACACCTTATCTCTGCACCTCGTTCTGTGTACAAAACCTCATTTTAGGATCTCGGACTTTGAGAACAGTCTCTTAAAGGAGCACGATCATCATTGGGGAAGACTGCTCTACTAGTATAGTAGCTTTGTTTGCTAAAGATTACAGTTCAGAATTCTTGATAGTCTTTTGAGCATCATTTGAGGTTTTTTGAAGAAGTGTCTTTGACATCACCTCAAGACAAAATTGTAACAGCTTTGGAGCAGAGCATAACAAAACTAGAAGAGTAGTTGGAACAAGATTCTAAAGAAACCTTAAAGCGTATATATTGAAGTGAATTTGGAGACTTTTGGGACATTCTTAAGCATACAATATTGACATTGTTTGAGGATTGCGCCAGCATTTGGAGCAGCCTATTAAAGGACCCTTGAAGCACTTAAAGACGTTTGTTAAACTGAATAGAACCTGTGGTCTTCTTTGGAGCAAACCTTGAGAGGCATTCTAGAAATTGTGAGTTGAGCGGGGCCATCGGAGGTTCATAGTGATAGATTTATTAAAGTCTTTGTAGCTGCTTAAGAGAATTGAAGTGAAGCATCTTTAAAGATCTGTTGAAGCCTTGATAAGGCCTAGAGCAAAACTTGTTGAAACATCATTGTTTACACTGGTGCGCTATTAAAGGGAATTAGAAGCATAATTTGAGGCTTGTTGTAATATCCCAAATGGGATATTTTAACTAAAATTGCAGAAATTTACTAAAACCCCAAATTATACCGAAAAATCAACATTTATTCAACAGAAGATTGCCATGTGAAATTAAACACATAAATACTGCGATCGAATACCACATAGAGCAGGAGAAATCTCAGCTTCTATTATAAATAATAAGAGGGGTTTACATATAGATCTGACTCAGAAAGTGCTGAGATAGAAAACTGGCCAACAATACAATCTATTGCGCTGCTATACGACGCTGGCCTCCCAAAACTGAACTGCTGCACTCTCCCTCCGGCAACAGCTACCACTGAATCCACTGAAGATGATGAAGCCCAAGTTGAAGATCTGGATGATCCTCACGCCAATCTCTGAAGCTCTATGAAACTTCTAAGTGAAGTCTCCTCAAGAGTATTGGGTTTCCGTCCAACACTCACAAATCACCCGAGGGTTTCCGTCTTGGGGCTACGGCTGAAGTAGAGAACCACGTCCTCAAACCTCTCATACACAAGCAAATGATCTACTCCAAAGATATCTCCCAATGGCCTCCTCCCTTTCTTTTATAGATCCCTTGGAGCCTTCTAAAGCATTATTTTATTATTATTTTATTCATGGAGCACTTTTCCCTTTTATTAAAATATTCCTTTTTAATGCAGAAAAGGGTAAATCGGCTACCACACCTTCTCCGGTCACTAAAATATGTGTCTAACTGTCCCACCATGTAGGTATTCTCGTCCCAGTTCCAATGAGCTATTACACTAAGGTGTTCCATCATGTATTCCTCCTGGAATGCCACCTTGAGCATAATCAGCTGAGTTAAGCCCATAAATAACTCAAATTTCCAAAAGTTATCAGAATGCATCGAAACGAAAGCCAAACTGCTCGAATGATGGAGTATATCAAGCGAATGCCTCCGGACACCATGAAAACTCCTCAAAACTCCTCCGAAAAGCTCTTGAGCCTGCTGATAACACCAATCTGTACCTGTGACCTATCTGCTCCTAACTCTGGAAGACCAACCTAGCCCTGTCGTAGGTGTCACCAAAAATGGGAATATTACAGACCTTCCGCCCCAAGATTGCTTGCCCTCAAGCAATCGAAATATGTGGGCCACTCTATTGGCCCGCCGCATCTCAGACCCAATGCCTGGATCCCATACCAACCTCTGGGTGTTGCTATGCACCTATGTCAAACCTCTCGGAACAGACCCCTCAATGTCGGAATCCCAAACTGATCTCTCTCTGTCCCAGTCAACAAACAATCCTCCCGGATCCCATCGCCACCCTGGCCAATCATCGCCCAAGTCCCACGACTCGGACTACGCACTGCCTCTGGCTATGACTGATGCTCTAAGAGGTGAAGACCATGATTCCTGCTGCGTTGTATCTGTGACTGTGTAAGTTGTCCCATCAACTGTGTACCAACTCATCACCTCTCTCCAATCCAAGTCCTGAATCAATCCCACGCTGATTCTGCTCTCCTGAAATCGGGATGGAGTGCTGAAGAAACAACAACTTGTGCCCTCCTGCCAACTGGAATCTGTAACGTCTACTATGTCTGAGGGCCCCTGCTCCGCTGTACTCCCCACGTAAAATATCGTACCATCAAGAGGGTACCAACTCATGATCTCCTGCCAGTCCATCCTGGAAGAAGAATCCAATGTAGCAACAACTACACATGGAACATGCCCAAGGTGCTACCACCAGCTCGTAATCAACTCCCACTGCTCTGCCCTGTCTGCCAATGGAAGCTGCATGTAGAAGGAAGCCCCTCTCTCTATAGTGGGCCAAAGTGGGCAAGACATGTTGCAAGCCCCATCGATGTACTCCTAGAGAGTATTGCTCACGGAAAGTACTACAGCTCGGCCGACTGTATGTACATCTATCTGTACCTCATCAATGTGTCGGCCCAAAGATGGATGCTCCACCATCTCCAACAACTCATCCCTCTCATCAGGAATGTAAAACTCCTGTTGTCCCCTAGCTCCCTGCAGAACTATCCCATCGACCTCCAACATCTCTAGAGGATATGGATCTGCAATTGTCGTCACTGTACTCGGTGTCTGTGCATCTGACTGCTCCTCCTCAAAGGCTGACCCCAATGTTAGCCGCATATCCATCATAGGCTCAATGTGGGCGTCCATCTGGATCTCACCCAAGGAAATGTCATGCTTGATGTCCATAGTATCCTCCTCTGCTGACTCAGGCTCCATCATATGCTGCTCCGGCTGAATCGTCACAAGTGACTCATCACCCAGAGTATCTCTCATAGAATCCCATGACTGCTCGCCCTGCACACTGGAACACAACTCCGGTCTACTATCATCCTCTCTGCGTGACCGCTCTCACTCCCCAGAAGCATCCTCAACTGATCCCATGGACTCATCTGAAGAAGAGCCCTCACCCTGGCATACAGAAGGAATGCCCTCTTGTCTTGTCTTCGCCACATCATCTGCATTTCTCAAACATGAGTGACTAGGCCCCCAAGGTTCTTTCCAAATGAAGCAAAGCCCCTTCCTCAATGTTGGGTATGTGTTATATTCTTTCCACGATTAGCCCCACACGCTGTATGTTGCGTCGGGCGTAGCTGGGGGGTCACGAGGGGCGAAGCAGTCCCCACCGTTGGGGTCCGGGGCAACGCCCCGGCCAAAATTTGTTTTTTGTGCGGACCCACTCATAGGCGGATCCGCCCATGGTTTTGTGCATGGTTTTGCACATGGTTTTGGGGTTCGATGGTTTTCGGCCCCTGGTATTTTTGTAGATCCGGTCAAGGGAACTACGGTTATGTTCTAATCCAGGGTTAATGGATTGGGGTTTATGTAGGCTCCGGCATGTATATATATGTGTTGTAACACTAAAAGGAATATAATGAAAAATCAAGCTGGTCGTCCCGATTTGGGATCCAGGGGAAAAATCTCTGTGTTTATCTGTTTTATGTTTTATGCTCTTGCTATTGTTTATTTTATATTTTTAAGATATGTTTGTAGATCATTTATGTACAGGGTTAAAACCTACATTTGGTATTACAGTTGTTTCATCTTCAAGGGGATGCCTTTGTTGCTGAGGGTTTTTTGCTCCGGCCTGAGGTAGACCCTGTTCAGTGGGAGATCTATGGGATTGATTCTTGTGGTGAAAGAATATGGCGAGCGGCGGGAAGATAGAGATCGAGAAATTTAATGGTCATAGTTTTGAGTTGTGGAAACTCAAGATGGAGGACCTGTTAGTCGATAAAGATCAATGGATCGTGGTATATCCATGTAATAAACCAATGAAAATGTCATATGAAGATTGGAAGAAGTTGGATCAGAAGGCAAAGAGCACAATAGGGTTGTGTGTCTCAGATTCGGTATTGTTCAATGTATCTGGGGAAGCTATGGCGAAGAATTTCTAGGACAAACTTGGGAATTTGTACCAATCTAAGCCTGTGTTGAATAAATTATTCCTATCGAAAAATATGTATAACCTGAGGATGAAGGATGGAGACTCAGTGACAAAGCATCTAAATGCATTCAATATTGTGGTAAGTCAGCTATCATCTGTTGATATTAAAATCTCAGATGAAGATAAGTGCATCACCTTGTTGTGTTCTCACGTATTCATGGACAAATGTTATTGCAATAGGTAGCAATACAACTACCTTGAATTTTGATGACATTGTCTCGGCCTTGCCGTCGAGGAAATGAGATGGAGAAATAAAAGGAGGGTCGAATGAGATGCCTTATCGGTACGAGGACGGTCCCAAAATAGAAATAAGAATAAGGTTTCAAGTGGGAGATCTAAATCTAGAGGGAGATCTAAATCTCCCGGAAAGTTTGTAAAGGTGTGCTGGAAATACAGAAAGGAAGGACACTACAAAAAGGAATGCAGATCTAAAGCTCCTGAGAAAGCAAAGGGATCTGATGAAGCTCCTTCTGTAGAGGCAAAAACCACCTCGGATGAAGGTGGGGATGTGTATTTGGCTTCTTCTTCAAATACACATGTAGATCATGAGTCATGGTTGATTGACTTAGGTGCATCCTTTCACTTCACTCCCCATGGGGAGTGGTTCTGCGAGTATGAGAAATATGATGGGGGTGATGTCTTCCTAGGGGATGATAGGAAGGCCAAAATCGTCGGACGTGGAAAGGTCAAGCTGAAGCTACAAGGTGGAAGGATTAGAACACTTCCTGGTGTTCTGTATATTCCTGCATTGGCCAGAAATCTGATTTTTGTAAGCAAGATGGATGATGCAGGTGTAAAAATAGTGTTTGAGAAATATGCCTGCAAGATGGTTCGAGGAGCACTAGTATTAATGTGGGGAGTTCGGACTGGAACTCTGTACAAGCTACAAGGTAGCACCGCACACAGGTGTAATGCTTCCGTGGTCTCCGAAAGTGAGACAGAAAGCTTAGCTGTCTTTGGAGAAAATACCATGCTATGGCATCAAAGGCTTGGACATATTGGAGAGAAGGGCTTTCGGATACTACATAGAAATGGTATGGTAGAAGGTATGTCTAATTTCTCTCTGGATTTTGATTTTTGTGAACATTTTGTATATGGGAAGAAGAATCGGGTGAGTTTTCTTTCTGGTGCTAAGAGGGCAAACAAGATATTAGAGCTTGTGCACAGTGATGTGTTTGGACCTGTGTCAGTTCCATCACTGGGAAAGTCTATGTACTATGTTTCATTCATAGATGACTTCTCAAGGAATACATGGATATATTTCTTGAGGAAGAAATCTGAAGTCTTTGACAGATTTAAATAATTTAAGGCTCTGGTGGAAAACCAGACAGAGAAGAAGATAAAGGCACCGAGGACAGATAATTATGGGGAGTTCTGCAAGAAGGAATTTGAAGAGTTCTGTAAGAAGTGTGGTATAGCACGCTAGAAGACTACTCCATACACACCTCGACAAAACGGAGTTGCAGAAAGAATGAACAGAACACTGATGGAAAAGGCAAGAAGCATGCTCAGTGGTACCGGGTTAGGACAAGAATTCTGGGCAGAGGCAGTGGAGACTGCATGTTACTTAGTTAACAGATCACCTTCATCAGCGTTGGAGGATAAGACTCCACATGACGTATGGACTGGTAAGAAACCCTCTCTTTCACATCTAAGGGTATTTGGATGTGATGCATATGTACATGTTCCAAAGGAGAAAAGGACCAAGTTGGATAATAAATCTGAAAGGTGCATCTTTATTCGGTATAAGGATGGTTTAAAGGGTTACAAGCTTTGGAACCCAGAAACAAGGAAGGTTGTGTACAGCCGAGATGTGGTGTTTAGAGAAGTGAAAGATGTTGTTAAACATGAAGTCCTACCAAAGGAACCTGAGAAGATAGAGTTTGAGCTAAAGGAGGATGAATCAGACTCTACAACAGAAGAAGACTCAGAAGATGAAGAGCCACAAACTCTAGCTTTAAGAAGATCAGTTCGGGAAAGAAGGCAACCAGAAAGGTATAGTCCATCTGCTTTCTGTTCAGGTTTTGCCTTAACTATAATTGATGATGAACCCAGAACTTTCAGGGAGGCAGTAGATTCAGAGGATGGAAAACTCTGGAAGGAGGCCATGGTTGATGAAATGGCATCCTTGCACAAAAACGATGCATGGGATCTGGTGGAGTTGCCGGCTGGAAGGAAGCCCATTGGGAGCAAATGGGTGTTTAAGAAGAAGATGAATGTAGAAGGCAAGGTGGAGAAATACAAAGCTCGGTTGGTAGCGAAAGGTTATTCCCAGGTGCCGGGAATTGATTTTGGTGATATTTTTCTCCTGTTGCCAAGGTTACTTCTATTAGATTACTTTTATCTGTTGCTGCTGCATTTGATTTTGAGATAGAACAGATGGATGTGAAGACAACATTTCTTCACGGGGATCTAGAAGAGGAGATCTACATGAAGCAACCTGAAGGCTTTATGGTGAAGGGTAAGAAAGAACTAGTATGCAAGTTGAAGAAGTCTCTGTATGGGTTAAAACAGTCACCAAGGATGTGGTATCAGAAATTTGATACCTATATACGGGGACTTGGCTTCACCAGAAGCAAGGAGGATCACCGTGTTTATTTTAAATTAATTGGTGACCGTGTTATTTATTTGGTATTGTATGTGGATGATATGTTGTTGATTGGAAATGACAAAGAAATTATCCAAGATTTGAAGACCCAACTGTTCTCCAAATTCGACATGAAGGATCTTGGTGCCGCAAACTATATTTTGGGCATGGAAATTAAGAGAGATCGGGCAAAGAGGAAGCTCTGGTTAAACCAGAGGAAGTATGTCGAGACTATATTGCAGAGGTTCAATATGCAGGATAGTAAACCGGTGAAGGTTCCTATTCCTGTAGGTGTAAAGCTGTCTGCTGAACAGTGTCCCAAAACACAAGAAGAAGAGGAGTATATGTCCCGTGTTCCATATGCAAGTGCAGTGGGTAGCCTAATGTATGCAATGGTTTGTACTAGACCATACATTGCACATGCAGTGGGAGTATTGAGCAGGTTTATGTCAAACCCAGGGAAGGAGCATTGGACAGCAGTGAAGCGGGTTTTCAGATATTTACGTGGCACTAGTGATTATGGCTTGTGCTACCAGGGAAGACCAAGATTGGAAAGAATGTTGGACATTCGTGGTTTTGTTGATGCAGACTGGGCCGGAGATCTGGATCAAAGAAGATCTACAAGTGGGTATGTGTTTAGCCTATTTGGAGGCACAGTCAGTTGGATGAGTAAAAGACAGTCTGTAGTGGCTCTTTCAACTACAGAGGCAGAATACATAGCAGCCACTCATGCAAGCAAGGAAGCAGTTTGGTTGCAGAGATTGTGTTCAAGTATGGGGTTGGTACAAGAAGCTATAAGGATAGACTGTGATAGCCAAAGTGCAATTTTCTTGGCTAAGAACCCTGCTTATCATTCAAAGACAAAGCACATTGATGTTCAATATCACTTTGTTAGAGATATGATTGAGGCTAAAAGGGTGTTGCTGGTAAAGGTGGAAACTCTGAAGAATGTTGCAGATGCATTGACGAAGTCTGTGAGCACTCAGAAGTTCTCTTGGTGTAGAGAAACAATGGGTGTTGAAGAATTGGGCAAATGACTAAGCTCTCTTGTGGCCCCCCGTGGAAAGAAAACAACAAGTGGGAGAATGTTGGGTATGTGTTATATTATTTCCACGATTAGCCCCACACGCTCTATGTTGCGTCGGGCGTAGCTGGGGGGTCACGAGGGGCGAAGCGGACCCACTCATAGGCGGATCTGCCCATGGTTTTGTGCATGGTTTTGCACATGGTTTTGGGGTTCGATGGTTTTCGGCCCTTGGTATTTTGTAGATCCGGTCAAGGGAACTACGGTTATGTTCTAATCCAGGGTTAATGGATTGGGGTTTATGTATGCTTCGGCATGTATATATATGTGTTGCAACACTAAAAGGAATATAATGAAAAATCAAGCTGGTCGTCCCGATTTGGGATCCAGGGGAAAATCTCTGTGTTTATCTGTTTTATGTTTTATGCTCTCGCTATTGTTTATTTTCTGTTATAAGATTCGTGTGTAGATAATTTCTGTTCAGGGTTAAAACCTACACTCAGCTCGTTCCTACTCCCTGACCTACCAAACTGGAACAGCTCCTCCCTGGTCAACTGTCTCCTGAAAATCTCAATGTTCTGCTCAACTAGCCCTTGGGCTAGCTCATACGCAGTAGGTGAGACCGACTGCTCTCTCCTCCAAATGCTCAACAACCTATCCTGCAGCTCCCGGCAAATGGCATCACGGTCTCCCATACATGACGACAGGATGGACTGTATGTGAGCTCTGGCTATGTCAGAATGATGTCTCCTACTACTGAAGAAGCATTGGAACATCTGCAGTGTCAAGCCATCACACTCAAGATCGATCATGACCTCATAAATCCGAGTCATGGCCATGACTTCTAGAACCTTAAGCTTCCTCCCAAATGTAAAGCCTGCACAAGTGTCCAAATCCTGAAAGGTTCCTACTATCAATCTGAAAATTCTTCTCATAATATCATCATTGTAGGGAGGGAAGGGTGTTGTTATCCTCAAAATATCGCTGAAACAAGAGGCAACTATAAGCTGGACTCTCTCACTTGGATGTTCCAAGAATCTGGCTTGTATCAATGCAAGCATAGATGACTTCAAAGCCCAATTTAAACTCCAATCAGATTGCTCTACCTTTGGAAGACATGATTCTAGTTCCTCCAACATGGGAAAGTCATTTCCTAATCTTCCACTCTTCAAGTCCATCCCAAGTGCATAAAGCCAATTTCCCACTTCCTCCTCCTTTTGTAGGTTCCTCGGATGCTTTTGTTGGAGCAAATTATGTACCTTCTTGGAGAAGGGTCTGATGTTCTATTTTGTTCTCTGGTTTTCTGATTCATGGTGGTTCAAGGAATCAATTTTTATCCTTCTCAAGCTGCTTAGGAATCCCTCCATGGCTCAACCAATGATGTGGTCACTGTTTTTCTGAGTGTGTTTGGGTGTAATTTCTTTGAGAAGTATTTTCAAGCTGTTAGGTAGCAAACTTGCTATAGGTGACTGACATTATTTATTCCCAAAATCATTTACAGCATTCCACACATACCCAGCAGACTTCAAAATAATTTCATACTACTCAGAAAATAATATTCAGCTGATAATATTGAAACAACATAGACTATCCTAATTAGACAACAGTTCCCTACTAAAGAAAACTGAATATATAGTGGAACCTGGATAGTCGGTTGAACAATGCTTAAGTTCTTGCTCCAATCATCAAAATGTGCTCACTGGAACCCCCGCAACAAACAAATGACTCCCAAAACTATATGCAGTCTTGTAATGTTGCCACTGTGTATAATCTAACACGTCCAGATCAGCTTCTTTACAATAGGAACTTGGCCCTTTCAGTGGCTTCGTTCCCTCATTCCAATATAAAAGAAGGCAGCAAGAGTAACCTTTGTGTAGAAGGCAAAGTCCTCTACACCCATCATGGGGGCACTATCTTAAAATTATGGAGACCCACTACATCAGCCGCAACTTTGTGTACATGTTTGTGCATATCCTTGTCATTGCAAGTTGGAGGATAAAACTGATCCTCTTTTTCAAAGAAATCTACAACTGCAGTGCACCTATGGACAGTAGCTTGTCCTAAAATAACCTCTTCTTCTCTCTGCCTGAGTTTGTAAAAGTTGTCACTTGAGAAAGCCCGAAATGTGCCACCAATAGTAACAGAGTCTGGAGTGACATTGAGTGCACCACCTCCATTGAATGCAGCAACAGATACTACTATAGTTTGATCTCTTCGGATGCCAACATCCTCAAGTAGATTCTACTTGGTTTCTCCAATAAAATTGTGAGATACTTCAATGATTTGGTCCTTTTCCCCTTAAAAACAGAGATGCCTACCTCTGAGATTATAACTCAGTGAAAGGAGTGGATACAATGACCGCAACAATACCTTCGCAAAAGGTGTGTCTGGAGCTTAGCTTCAGCAATTTGAATTTTTTGTTTTTCCCGTGAACCCAATGTACACCCAGTTGGAATTAGGGCCCACGATCATTAATTAAATACTACATCTCAGAGAGAACCCGCCTCTCCACGACAGGAGTTTTGTCCTTGTATGATTCCTCGATCTGCACCCACGAGTTTCTTCAAAATTTCTTCACCTTCCGTCCAAGGAATATATTTAGACTCCGAGATTTTATAAATTTTGCTTAATTGCGACTGGATCTACTTCCTTCTTTGGTACCCACGGTGATGTCTTCAGAAGGACTGGTTACATGCCCAGCAAGTAGAGAGAATCTTCAAATCTTAGATATTAAACAGTGATGAAAGCACTGGTTGCACAAATGAGAGTGATGTAACCTGTACAATGTCAATGCATCCCCCCACTACATCTGCCTCAACGCGTGCAACAGGGATTTGTTGATCTATGCAACTGAACTCAGCGGAGGAATGATCAAGAAGCCACGATCGAACGTTGTTGACATGCCGCGTCCGATCAGACAATATTGCCACGATTCCAGCTATAATATTCGTCAAGGATTGCGACTCCTTATGACGGTGATATACAACCACTAAGTAAATCAAATTCTCTGGAAATTTGACGCATTGGAAAATTCGATGCTTGGAACCCTTGTTTCCTAGAAGAAGAAATGTGGCGTGGTGTCAAGCTCGAAATACAGATTCGGTCTCCAAGATTTGGTCCCTGAGATTTATAATGCGACGGCCCATAGAAATTGATTTTAATAAAACTGCATCCTTAATTCAAATCCATGACCCTCCACGGTGACGACGCTGCTAAGTATGACGGCTACGATCAGGAGATTAGCGAACAATGAATAAGGCAGCTTCCAATTTCTAATTTCGGCATCAAGACTTAATTCAATTTTTGTTCTCTGCCCTTAGCTTGGCATAATATTTGCGGCCCACTCAAAATCATATGACAGCGCCCTCCTCAGTAGCGATTTGCAGACTTGCTTCAATAAAAATTTGGACATCCCTCGATAAGCTTGACCATTCCTAATGTTTCACGCCCAAAATTTTAATTCAATGGTTTGAAATAAAATTGTCAAACACTTAAATGAGAGACAATTTCTTATGGCTTGCGGGAGAAAATCTCCAACAACTTTGATTTTCCTTCAGCACTGAAAATATCTGACAAATAGTTCTTCTGAAACCCTATTTCTGAAGTTGTTCTACAATAAACCCTTCAATATTCACTTCAATACTCTCTGCAACTAAGAACTGAAACCCGCAGACTGAGTCAAGACTGTGGCTCTGATACCACTGTAATATCCCAAATGGGATATTTTAACTAAAGTCTAAAATTGCAGAAATTTACTAAAACCCCAAATTATACCGAAAAATCAACATTTATTCAACAGAAGATTTCCATGTGAAATTAAACACATAAATATTGCAATCGAATACCACATAGAACAGGAGAAATCTCAGCTTTTATTATAAATAATAAGAGGGGTTTACATATAGATCTGACCCAAAAAGTGTTGAGATAGAAAACTGGCCAACAATACAATCTACTGCGCTGCTATATGGCATTGGCCTCCCAAAACTGAACTGCTGCACTCTCCCTCTGGCAACAGCTACCACTGAATCCACTAAAGATGATGACGCCCAAGTTGAAGATCTGGATGATCCTCACGCCAATCTCTGAAGCTCTATGAAACTTCTAAGTGAAGTCTCCTCAAGAGTATTGGATTTCCGTAACACTCACAAATCACCCGAGGGTTTCCATCCTGGGGCTACGGCTGAAGTAGAAAACCACGTCCTCAAACCTCTCATACACAAGCAAATGATCTACTCCAAAGATATCTCCCAATGGCCTCCTCCCTTTCTTTTATAGATCCCTTGGAGCCTTCTAGAGCATTATTTTATTATTATTTTATTCATGGAGCACTTTTCCCTTTTATTAAAATATTCTTTTTTAATGCAGAAAAGAGTAAATCGGCTACCACGCCTTCTCCGGTCACTGAAATTTGTGTCTAACTGTCCCACCATGTAGGTATTCTCGTCCCGATTCCAATGAGCTATTACACTAAGGTGTTCCATCATGTATTCCTCCCGGAATGCCACCTTGAGCATAATCAGCTGAGTTAAGCCCATAAATAACTCAAATTTCCGAAAGTTATCGGAATGCATCAGAACGAAAGCCAAACTGCTCAGATGATGGAGTATATCAAGCGAATGCCTCCGAACACCATGAAAACTCCTCAAAACTCCTCTGAAAAGCTCCTGAGCCTACTGATAACACCAATCTGTACCTGTGACCTGTCTGCTCCTAACTCTGGAAGACCAACCTGGCCCTGTCATAGGTGTCACCAAAAATGGGAATATTACACTTGTGTGAAGACAATCTTGTGACCAAATTTGAAGAACCTTGTTGAGGAACTGTAGTGGAGCTGACCTTGGTTTTAAACAAGGTTGAAGTACTCTTGAAGGAGTAGCGTTTTTGAAGATCTCTTTGAAGCTTATTGATGATACATTGGAGCT
Organism: Pinus albicaulis; assembly: GCA_034641835.2. Lineage (NCBI taxonomy): Eukaryota > Viridiplantae > Streptophyta > Pinopsida > Pinales > Pinaceae > Pinus > Pinus albicaulis. The sequence continues at coordinate 577,683,101 of CM076584.1, read as the reverse complement.
GATATTGAAGACATCTTGTTGAGAAGCTTTAACTGATCTTGGTGACATTATTGGAGACCATGACGCATTGCTAATGTCATCATGAGGTGACCTTGGAGAAAGTGTTTGGGTATGATGAAGAGCAGTGGTGACACCTTCTAAGAAGAAAAGGTTGTCATTGATGACGTAATGTGGAGACTACAACGAAGACTAAGTGAAGATTGAAAGGGCTTGTTGAAGAAGACATTGGGAGCCGTGAAGTATAACCAAATATATCTTGACTTATTGAAGCAGGAGGTTGGAGCCTCATAGAGACAAGGTTGGTGCCTTCGAAGATAGGGTTGGAGCCCTAGAGGATAGGAGTCCTCAAAAGACCAGGTTAAAGCTTGTACCAGATATAGGGTTGGAGCCCTTGAGGTTGGTGCCTCAGAATTGACAAGGTTGGAGCCTTGGAAGTCCAAGTCGGTGCTTGGCAAATACAGATTGGAACCTGGGAGATTGAAGATTGGTGTCTTCATCTAGGGTTGGAGCCCTACATATATTGTACTTGATTTATTGTAAAGAAGAAATTAATAAAAGCATTTATTCTTATTGTTCTTTTTGTGTTCTAAATATAAGTGATCTAACTGGTAAAATTAACAATTGAAAAGAAACACTGATTTACCCCCCTCTCAGTATTTCCAACAAAACCCAGAAATTGTTTCTGGAAATTCCACCTATAGACGACTTAATTAGATTATTAGTCAGTTTTTAAATATTTCCTAAGTCTAAGCTTAGGGAATATGAGTAATTAATCAGAATTAATTAATTCATGGTATGAATGTTCTAGAGACTCACATGGATCGATTTCAAGTTAATCCTAGCCATCGATTAAGATCTAATCTTGGTCATTGAAGTCTCAACAGAGGATTATAAGAGAAGTCGATGGGGCTTGGAGATGATACACTTGAGCAGTTCAATTTTACTGGGAAATCGATTTCCATAGTAGCAGTTGTTTGTTGTCAAAAGTGATTCAGTGAGATCGAAGCAGTGAGAGAGGGGCAGAGACAGTGAAGTCGGAGAAGGCATTCCAGATCCCGTGAGTGCATTTGTAGAGAGGCAGAGAAGCCACAATGAGGCTCACGTAGTGGCAGCGCAGTAGCTTTAGTGGGCAATTCGTATTTGCTGGGGAGAAGCAGTGATTCAGTTTCAGAAGCTGGACTGAGGTTCCAAAGGCTACGAGAGTCAATTTATCAGACTGCAGCAGACGAGACAGCTTGAGGTGACGCAGTTCGACGTTGGTTGACGCAGAGACTACGTGAGGGTTACACAATGACTACGCAGAGGCAGTTTGTACAGCTCCATTTTGAGCTGAGTTCAGTGCTCGAATTCGCTTGTGGAGTGAGAAATTTCCTCGCTAGTATTTCTTGCTAGTTTTTCTTTGTAGGATTTCCTATTTGGGCATCCAGTTGTACTCAGATTATTTCACTGTTGCATAATATTAAAACCCTCAGTTGTTGCACCGATTTTCCCAAGTTGGGCTTTTCCAAGACTTTCGTCCAAAAATAATGGTGTTATTTTGTGTGTGTGGTTATATCTCTTCCAACGTTTATTTTCTTCCGCAGTTTATTTCTGTAGGTTGCAGTGTGATTGATTCAGTATTTGTTGTAGCTAACATCAAAAAAATTGTTAAAAAATAATTTAACAATTAGAAGGATTAATTCCAATTGTTGCAATAGGATTCGGGGTTAGTCGAATTTTCACAGATTCCTTCACAAAGAGCAACATTCTTCAAAGCTTTAGGCATGGCTCTGCGGGATAAGGTTGATACACATCCAAAGGACAAAGATATTAAGTTAAAGGACCTAACTTGTTACATGACCAATGAAGACAATCAACCTTTCTTCTTTACTCTAGAAGTTAACAATCGCCTTCTTCATAACTGCATGTTGGATTTTGGAGCTTCAACCAATGTCATGACTAAACAAGTTATGGATCAACTGAATCTAAGAATTTCAAAGCTTTATCACAACATTTGCTCAATGGACTCTAAGAAAATTGAAGTCCTTGATGTGGTTAAAGACTTACAGGTTGCCTTGGCTAACTATCCATACAAAATCATCACCATGGACATAGCAATCATTGATGTGCCAAATGTATGGGGAATGCTTCTATCAAGAAAGTTTGCGGTTGACTTAGGTGGATGTATTCAGATGGATCTATCATATGTTACTATTACCGCAGCAGCAGGTGGTACGATCAGATTATATAGAGAAGTAGAAGGGAGGTGCCATGTTGAAAATCCGAAGAGGTCAAACAATGATGATATTGAGTTGTAGGGTCATCCTTCATAGCATAATGCATTTGTGACCAAGTTCTTCCAGCTTGTATATCATTTTTTTTCATCTCATCTCCTGAGCGAGAAAAGAAGATGGCTTGAATTCGACAGAGATATGCAGCACAATGATGCAAGTCTACATCAGCCAAAAAGGTTCAAGATTCAACAGGGGACATCTGATAAACAACCTATCAACTTAACTGTATGCAAGCAGGTGTTCCAGATTGTGCCATGGGGATGACATTTTATGCCATAGGGCATCCTTTGTACTGTATTTCTAACCCTACACTCTTTGTTAGGGTTTTATTTATGTCATTAGTTAGTTTTCTTTTCCTGCATTAAATTTTATGTCTTTATGTTTTGATTTGTTAGAATAGATTTTTCTATTCCAACAAATGTTCTATACATACATGATAATTTGGATTTTGAATGGATATCGATTTGATGGATTTTTGTTTTCTTGGATATAGGATTTTGGATTCTCACATTCCTTCAACGAAGCAACGTGTCCCCAAGTAGAGCCATATGTTGACCGCATTTTGTAAACAATCCAAGGAAGCAGAGTGCAAAGATGCGAAGGAATTTTTTCAAAGTTCAAGATCATCAACTAGCATTATTTTATCATTGTAAACCAATTTCTGCAAGTTATATCTTAAATGGTGCTAGTATGATTGTTTAATTATGTAACAACACCTAGGTAAGCCTTTGATTTTGGCGACAAATTTCATCCTAGGAGGTTTTTTTACCTCGTTGAATTATGTGTGTTTCTAAACACGGATAATTGACAGATTCTTTCCTCCAGCTTAAACCCCAAAGCTAGGGTGGAATTCATTAACAAGGTCTTAGGTGAGTTCTAGTGTTATATCGAATCTTTTGTAAAAATGGTTTGGGAATAATTTAATCTATTTGGCTAAATTATTTTATTATTGAGTTGCAGAATTGGGTAATGTCATGAGGGTCTATGTGTAATGGTGTATTCCCCCTTTGAGGGTTGAATAAATTGTAATATCTTATGGAAAAATATTTTAGTGCACGATCTCTCATACTTAGACACCATGGCTAAAATATTCGAGTGTGGACAAAATATTAATCTCCTCTAATGTCAATTAATTAATTTTTTTGCCTAAATTAAATTAAAATCCTAAACTAGAAAATTAATTAATTTTAAGCCAAAAATAATTAAGAAAATCATTTTTCTCCAAGTGGAAAATTCGTGGGTCAAAGAAAAGTCAATTTTTGGAGGTCTGCCACCAAGGGAAAAATGGATGTTTTAAGAAAATGTGAGCTCTTGGACCCTGGTGGTTAAGTCAAAGTCAATTTTTTTGAGGAAATTAATCCAAAATATTAATTTCTGGATCAATTAAAAATAGGTTCTAAGAGAAATTCGAATTTCTCCTCAAAATTAAAAATTTGACGGTGGAGATTAAAAGAAGATCAAGTTATTTTCGACGGTCGAGATTATTTTGATGAAGATCAAGCCAACTAGCCGTTATTTTCCACTTGGAGGGGATTTCTCTATAAATACAAGGCATTTTGCTTCTATTTGATATCTCTGGATAATGTAAATTTTGTAAAGTTGGTATTGAGCCATTGCTCTGCGGGGAACATTTATGTATCATAATAGAAAGACTTTGGGGTTCAGTTCATGGTGTTCATCTTCCATTGATCTGTGGTATGTGATAGTTATGTGTTTTCCTAAATTGTGCTAATAATTTTAATGAATTGTTATTTCATTTATCGGTGATAAGAGCATTCTATTGGTAAAATTTTATTTTACCTTAGGTGATCTGATTCACCATAGAATCTAACAATTCTAACTGAGAAAAATTATAGAGATTTGTTGGTACGCTAGCCCTTGAGCTCCAAGTTCACAGACTGTGGGGAAGAGCCAACTGTGTTTGGGCTCTAAGATTTCAATATGGTATTTAAATTTTGTATAAGGTTTTTTGGCCGGTATTCTAATTTTCGGAAAATACATTTATCCACTGTTATTATTCAAAATATCTCCAAAAAAAAAAATTGCAAAACATTGTATATTTGTAAAATAAATTTTTTGTAAATTATTTCTAATCTATTTTGTTTTGCAGCGCTTGGGCTTTTTTTTTGGGGTTTTCAAATTTTGTATATATTGGGGTTTTGGTAATTCTTTGATTCATTTGTGGAGGTGAGTTTCAGGGTGATCAAGAAGACTTTTGTTGGGGTTTTGAGGTTGATATAGGCCTTTGAGGGTAAGATCTAGTCTCTATTGAAATTGCACGCTAAAAATTCAGCATTTTTTGTAGCATTTTCGTGGAGAAAATTTTTGTTTACAAGTCTTGGGAATTTTTTGGAGGCCCTAGCCTAGTTGTCCAACCTTCTAAACCCTAGTCGTCCCCCTTTTGGCCCTCCTAGAGGCCTCAGCCTCCCTCCAAGGGAGTCGTCTAGCCTCTTGGAGGCCTCAGCCCCCTCATTTACGCTAGCCACAAGCTATAGGAGGGTTCGACCTCCCTTTTAGGGAGTCGTCCAACCCATTAGAGGCCTTAGCCCCCTGACAGCAGCCATTTAGGGCTAGGCCATAGCTCCTAAGGAGATTTTCCCTTAGACGCAGGCCTATTTTAGTCTTGCAGCTGCCTTTCTGAGGCTTTTTAGCCCTAGTCACAGGCCTTAAAGGCCTTTTTTTCCCTAACCGTAGGCCTTAGGGGCCTTGCAGCCCTAACCTCTAGCCCTTTTGGGCATTTCCCTTCCATCGTTGGGGTTTTGCAATGATTTCAGCCAAGTGGTGGGTTTTGCAGTCATTTTTTCAGCTAATTTTTGTGGTTGTAGGCTTGTGGCATCAATGAAAATTATTTGTCATCGATTTCTAGTAATTTGGGTCAAGAAATTTGAGTTTATTTGGCTAACAATTTGTTTTGCAGCTTAATTAGCCTTTTGGGCTAGGCATTCAAGGGCCAAGATTGTTAATCAAGGCCTCAACCAGCCACTGATGCCCTAGTTGCAGTGATAAGAGGGTTGATCCATTGGTTTTTAGTTGACAAATTTGTCTTGTAGGTCATTGGCTCAAGTTCCAAATCACTTAGAGGACACCTAGTCATCAAACTAGGCCATTAGGCCCAAGGGTTTGCTCTCTTCCTCCATAGTTTCCTTGTTGTTCTGTTCTGAAATTTTGAATCATTTTATTACAACAATGTATTCAGTACTAAAACACTGTAAACCTAAGCCTAAATCCACTAATTAATCATATAATACATTGAAGAATACTCTTAAGTCACTAAAGATTAAATCTTGGATCATATTGACCGAATGCAAGTGGATTTGAGAGTTGTTTAATTAGTTTTTCAAATCTGATTCATATGCTATAACAGTGATTAAGTTCATAACAGTGACATAATAACTCGTTAACTATCATATTTTACATTTATATTGTCACTTGTGTTTATTGAGCTTACATTTTTTAGCGTAACTTAACATTTTTAAGAGTTGTAGCATTAGTTTAAGGTCTGATATAAAATTTTGCAGCAGTGCTAAAAGTGTTGAAGGTTATCTAATTTCAATTGGTTTATGTTCCTTCCATTTTATGAAACTTGTATAAGCATTTAATTGTGTGAGTGGATCATTTTTTTACTGTTGCAATCTCATGTCTATTGGCTGATCTATAGTTTCTTTTACACCATTGGCATCTATTTTCCCTATTGTGTTATCTCACATAAGTGCTCTAACTAATTAATAAGTGTCTTGGCTAATTGTTTAAGTGACATTGTGGATAAATGCTCTATTGCCATTAGATAAGTGAATTTATTGTTCATGATTGAATTGAATATCTTTGGTGGATGTTATCTTATATCTAATTGGCATATTGATAATTTACAATTATAAAATTGATCTTGTTCTATTCATCACTCGAGCAATTGTCTATCTTTTGAACCGACACCATTAATTTTGAGCATGTTCTCTTGTGGTTGGGATTATTATTCATATTCTGTTTAAGTACTCTATTGATATAATCAAAGATCATTTGTGACTAAGTACTTGGATTCTTAAGTAATCTCACCTAAAGAACACTCATCATCTTGCATTTGCATCCTAGGTCTAGTCCTACAATAATTAACTAACCTCCAAGCATAATCTTGGTTGATAGACATATGGGGCCATCCTTCTTCTTTTAACTTGCGAAGGATAGACCCTCTCTAGTGGTTAACATGGTGACCTTGCAGTCGTCAAAGCCACAGTCTCTGCGCGCCACAGGCATCGGGTAGCTACATTTCAAGGTGAGGAATCGTTAACCAAGCCATTGTTAGCTTTGCCTTGACTTTTCTCTACAACCTACTTTAGAGACTAGCCTCAAAACAACTGAGGATTAAGGGATTCACTTAGCTAGGCATATAATTAAAATAAACCAAGATTGTTTGCATCTCACCTAGATTGTAGGACTTGCAATCATATAGGATAGCAAAGCATTTCTGAGCATGTTCATCTGCTCATTTGGTATATAATTGATAAAAAGCAAGTAATTAACTCCATAAGGCATTGGTCTCAAATAAAAATATAATCTAATCTTTAAAACTTGCTTAATCAACCAAGTGGCTAGGCCATTTAATTGTGTCTGACGGACTTATTGGTTGTCAACAAGTCTTGCATTCGCATATTCCATAGGGACTACCCCCTATACCTGTTGTTGGGAGACAACTAGAACGAAGAGGGCAAGAATCAAAGTGACAGCCCCCGCCCTGAGTCGTGGTCACATCGTGCCTGTACAATTTGAGCGACAACAGTGCCCAAAAATAGAAGGAAGAAGTTGGAGCCCATAGCAGAAAAGGGAATTTTCGTGGGATACAATGAGACAACTTAGTCATACAGGGTGTATCTACCAAAACTCAAGATGACAGTTCTTAGGCGGGATGTGAGGTTTGAAGAGTCCAGAGCTCTGAGGGAGTCCTTAGAGAGAGAGCGGGTTGGAGTACCTTAGATGGAGGAGCCTCATTGAGGATCACATATTGAGTCTCATCCAAGTGGTAAGAGGACCGCACAGCGGAATGTAGAGCAAGAGGATGAGAAAGACCAGGGCTAGAGCAGGCAGTTACTCAGTTAGAGACTCTTGTTACAGGGAGGAAGAGGGCCAAGTGGGCTAATAGGTTGATTCAGAAGGCCCAAGAGCATGTTGACGCTCCTAGCACCATGTTCAGGCAGAGCAAGCAGCCACAGCAGTACACAGGTTATATGGCATTGATGACAAAGTTGGTGGACATTGAGCCTTCTTATTACAAGGAGGCAACTTATCAGCAGGTTTGGCAGGATGCCATGGTGGAGGAATATTCCCCCATAATGAAGAACAATGTTTGGGAGATCGTGCCATGACCTGAGGGAAAATTAGTAGTAAGCCCACGCTGGTTGTACAAGGTAAAGCATGGAGTAGATGGGAGTGTGGAGAAGTACAAGGCCCAATTTGTGGCCAAGGGCTTCTCACAGAGTGAGGGCATAGATTATGATGAGAACTTTGCCCCAGTAGCACGGTATTCATCCATTAGAACTATTTTGGCACTTGCAACACAGATGGAGTGGAAGATCCACCAGATGAGCGTGAAGATAGCATTCCTCAATAGAGTGGTTGAGGAGGAGATTTATATGGAGCAGCCAAAGGGGTTTGAGCAGTTCAACAGAGACACACATGTGTGCAGGCTGAAGAGAGCTCTTTATGCGCTCAAGCAGGCTCTTAGAGCATGGCATACTCGTATTGACAAATACCTTCGAGGATTAGGATTCACGAAGAGTGAGGCGAATGCCAATGTAATATTCCAAATGGAAAATTTACAAAGATAACAAAGTCATGCAAATATATAAACACATAAATTTTCAAAAAATAACACAAGAACCAGAAAATATGCACCAACTCCATAAACTGGCCAAATTTTATTATATGAAGATGTGGTACAAATAGTTGGATAAAATGCACTGGGCTTGCACAAGGCAAGCTACAAGCACTAGGTGATGAGTACAAGCAAAATCCAAAGCTCCACTAGCAAGCTCCTTCAGAAAATTGCGCTGTTACTCCAAGACTACATTGTTGCTTGACTTCGGCCTTTGATTTACCCACTGAGAACTGCTCAGAAAATTCTAGGAATTTGTGAAGGTGATCCTTGCCCAAAACCCAGAGAAACCCAGAAAGGGTTTCCTCTAATTCCAAATTTCAAAATTTGACCCTTTGCAGCTTGGTCCTCCAAATTCGATTTCTGTTACTACAGTTGTTGCTGTCAATCATTGCCCTTCAAAACCCTAGCAAACCTCCTCAAATGAACCTCCAATCAATCCCCCAACTCCTCAGCTCCAAAATCCCTCCAAGACAGCTCCCACAAAAGAGCCTCCTCCAATGACTGTGCAGTCCATGGAAGTGCTTACGCAGTCTCTGTGTATACCGGCTGAGAACTACGTAAAGGTTGCTCCTCTAAGGTTGCTACTATTGCTACACTCCATAAATGTGTCCTCAATCACTCTTGTAGCTCTGCCGGTGAACCTTCCAGCAACTCCACTCCACAATAGCAATATGGCTCCAACCACTGTGCAGTAGAAGCTCTAGACTGTGTCCCAATCTCTCCAGAAAAGTGCAGAACGTGTAGGTACTCGCTCCTCCGGTCTCAAGGCAAGAAAAATGCCTTTCTTGGGTGGCACTCGAAATCCACTGAAGAAATGTTGAACTTCACTCCTTGGGAAGCTCTTGTGCTTAACAGCACAATGTTGGCTCAACTAAGCAGCTAAGGCAATTCGATTTCTTCAATAGGCAAAAGATGCAAATGGCTCCTCCATTCCTTCCTTTTATAATTGTTGGGCATGCATGCTTGTGGGTCCCTCCACAAATTCGATTTTTCCTTAGGGAATTCGAATTCCCTTTTCCCAAACATTCCACAAACATGAAGATAATTGCATTTTTCCTATCTTCCCTTCACCAAAACTGCCTTGGGATATTATTAATCAAAATTGCAAAATTAATTTAATTGGGGACATTTCAGCCAACCTGTACTACATGGTTGGAGGGCTTCCGCTCATTCTAGTGCTCTATGTTGATGACCTTATATTGACTAGAGCAGATTGCTTGATCCAGGATTGCGAGGAGGACCTTGTAAAGGAGTTTGAGATGAAGGATATAAGGCTTATGCACTATTTCCTTGGCTTGGAGGTTTGGCAGGGTGATGGTGAGGTCTTCGTGGGACAAGGGAAGTACACTACAGAAATTCTCTGAAGATTCCATATGCAAGATTGCAAGCCCATGGCCATGCCTCTAGTCACAAACTAGAGGAAGGTGGATGCTAGTAGAGCAGAACGAGTGGAAGCTACAATATACAGGTGTCTCATCGGGTTGATGATGTACTTGGTCAACACACGATCTAATATTTGTTTTGCAATCAACCAACTGAGTCAGTTCATGATGTAACCGACTAGAGTTCATTGGGTTGTTGTGAAGCATGTTTTGGGGTATCTGAGAGGCACAGTGGATTATCGGTTGTGGTACAGACAGGTTGATGGAGCGAGGCTTGAGGGCTTTGTTCCCACCACTTTATGGGTGATATCCCCAGAGAGAAAAAATTCTCCGTGATGGACCTCAGTCGGCACCCAGCAGCCCCTTGCAGCCTTCAACTAGCTCGTTGTGCCATTTCTCCGCCACCTAAGCCAGCCATGTGGCCCCTCACCCATTTGTATTGATCGTATGTTTGAAGGTGGGGGCCTCCCAAATTTAAAGGTATGTCTTGTCATTTGGTAATTGAGTATTGAGTTTACTTATCATGGACACTTCTGGGTATGGATTGATGGGGGGATTTGGCAAAAAGAGTGGGCTTAGTTTGTGCTCTTGTCCCCTTGATCGCTTTTAGATGTTACCCATGGATCTTAGTCCAGTGGGATCTCCTTTATTGACCATTTGGTTCTAGGGTGGTACTACTTGGGAATCCCCGACTTTGGGTTCGTGGTCCCGCTCCTTTATCCGCATATATTACTCCCTTTCCACTCACTATACCCCCATTCATTGTTTCTCTCACCTGGGTCCACATTGCCTCTCCAAGTCCACATAGGGTCAGCCTCCCTATCCCCTTGACCCCACCTTGGGTCAAGCCTGGAACGATGCCTTGGAGGTTGAAGCAACTAAAAGAAAAAGTAAAAGCATAAATAACCACATTCAACAGGAAATTGTACCATAAAATGCAAAAGATGGTCGGGACAAAAATAATTAACACGTGGGCAAAAACTAATACATGAGCTCTACCCCATACTCATAGTCATCACCTTGGTTCCATGGAACTAGATGAGACTCCTTTATCATTCAGGAACACATGATTGTCCCAACCCTTGAAGGGGAATGAACGGCACTACCTAAAAGGGGGCAATCACGACCATATCTTACACATCATGCTCTTGTGCTTTGTGCCCTAAGCAATTAATTAAAGAAAATTCATAAAAGACAAAAGGCATATAAGGAAGGGTGGTAAAATCAAGGTCGTGGCACCTCATGTACCACGATTGCTCCCTCCTACACATTATATACCCAGGTGTGGGCTTCCCTTTCTCTAACTATCCTTGTGCCCCAATATGTGGCCTGGGATTGCCCCTCTCATCCCCTATTCCATTTCACTTTTTTATCACTTGCCACCCCCATTTGAGGGATGTACCTTGGACATACTATCCCCTCTAAGGGTAGAAACCACCTAATAAGGTACCTGGCTAACCCCCTTTGGAGCTAGGAGACATTAGCACATGCCAAAGCCCACTACAGAAGGGCATGCCATTATGAAGTGCCCACTTTGTTGTCTATGGTTTGTAAGCTCTTTTACACGATTACTCCAATGACTTGTTGTACTGGAAGGCTAGGGGAGGCATTGGATCTTATACAGAATTGCAGATGGTGTCCATTTGGGCTTGGTCTCCCTATATGGGGTCCTAACCTCCCTGAGGGCTACATTGGCACATATAGGGTATGTGTAGAGAGCCATGGGCCTCCACAGCAGCAGACAACACTCCATGGATCCTCACCGGTGTCTAGAGATTACTAGGGATCCAACTTTGGGACGAGGATGATGCATTTGGTACACTATGCCCAGCTAGCCCCACAAGAGGACCACACACTTGGTAGGTGTCCCAGGACTTGTATGATGACATGGCAGGGTCCATTCCATCTTTTGAGCCCTCACAGATGATCTATAGGCATCCTCAAAACATATGGAGACCCATGGGGTCATTAGTGTACCCCCACACCCATTAGGAGCACCACAAGTCTACTACTTGGCGAACAAGGGGCAACCCCCTTGTCCATCACCTTTCGAGGATTTTATTCATCATTATGGCACTTCTGGACATTATCAAGCATCTTGGAGGGCCCCACGACATGCATATATCATTATTTGACCTCCTTAGAGGCTTATTATTTCATTTATGAGCTAGTTTGGTGGGCTTGTCACCAAAAGTTGGTTTATTTGCACATTATTTTATTTTTAGGGGCTAATGTAGGCTCATTAGCTAAATCGAACTCCTAATTGTTGTATAAATAGGAGTTAGTTGGATTCATTTGTATCATCACTTGAACTGGGATCTCTCTCTCTTAAGAGAATTTCGCATTTTTTCCTTGGTGGAGATTTTTGGATGATGGATGAACTTTGATGTATGGATTTGGGCTATTTCTGTCTTGGAGCTTCTTGTGTGCAAATGTGATGCTGGTTGGATATACTCTCCAACATTGTAAGTGTAAATTTGATGCTATTTTCTTGATGTTGCATACTATTGGATTTCGCTATAATTAGGGCTAGTTGTTGCATGATTGAAATGTGGAATTATGTGTCTATAATATATATAGCTTATTCTATGTATGGGCCATTGTTAGATGAATGAAATGTCCTAGAGATCAATTTATCTCTATAAGCTTGCACCATTTTTATGAAGCATAAATTGTAATATCCCGGATGGGATATTTTAACTAAAATGCAGAAAAATACTGAATACCACAATTTGCCGTAAAATAATCATTCATTCAACAGAAGATTGCCATGTAAAATTAAAAGACAAGAAACACTGCAATCCAATACCATATAGAATAGAAGAAAAATCTCAGCTTTTATTATAGATAATAAACAGGGGTTTACATATAGATCTGACCCAAGAAGAGCTGAGATAGGAAACTGGCCACCAAGATAAGCTGCTGAACGGCACTGGCCACAAACTGCACTGCTGCACTCTCCCTCCGGCAACAGCTGAAACTGAACCCACTGAAACTGATGAAGCCCAAGTTGAAGATCTGAATGATCCTCACACAAAACTCTGAAGCTCTGTGAAACTCCTAAGTGAAGTCTCCTCAAGAGAGTTGGGTTTTCGTCCAACACTCACAAACCACCCGAGGGTTTCCGTCCTGGGGCTACGGCAGAAGTAGAGAACCACGTCCTCAAACCTCTCATACACAAGCAAATGATCTACTCCAAAGATGTCTCCCAATGGCCTCCTCCCTTTCTTTTATAGATCCCTTGGGGCCTTCTAGAGCATTATTTTATTATTATTTTATTTATGGAGCACTTTTCCCTTTTATTAAAATATTATAAAATATTCCTTTTTAATGCAGAAAAGGGTATATTGGCTACCACGCCTCCTCCGGTCACTGAAATCTCTGTCTAACTGCCCCATCGTGTAGGTCTCCTCGTCCCGGTTCCGATGAGCTATTACACTAAGGTGTTCCATCGTATATTCCTCCCGGAATGCCACCTTGAGCATAATCAGCTGAGTTAAGCCCATAAATAACTCAAAATTCCGAAAGTTATCGGAATGCATCGGAACGAAAGCCAAGCTGCTCGAATGATGGAGTATATCGAGCGAATGCCTCCAGACATCATGAAAACTCCTCAAAACTCCTCTGAAAAGCTCCTGAGCCCACTGATAGTACCAATTTGTACATGTGACCTGTCTGCTCCTAACTTTGGAAGTCCCTCCTAGCCCTGTCATGGATGATACCAAAAATGGGAATATTACAGACCTCCCGCCCCAAGATTGCTTGCCCTCAAGCAATCGAAATATGTGGACCACTCTATTGGCCCGCCGCACCTCAGACCCAATGCCTAGATCCCATACCAACCTCGGGGTGCTGCTATGCACCTGTGTCAAACCTCTCGGAACAGATCCCTCAATGCCGGGATCCCAAACTGATCTCTCTCTGTCCCAGTCAACAAACAATCCTCCCGGATCCCAACGCCACCATGGCCAATCATCGCCCAAGTCCCACGGCTCAGGCTGTGCATTGTCTCTAGCTATATCTGATGCTCTCAGAGGTGAAGACCACCAACAAGCACCAATGCTCCCGGGCTCCTGCTGTGTTGTACCTGTAACTGCATATGTTGCCCCACCAACTGCATACCAACTCATCACTTCTCTCCAATCCAGGTCCTAACTCAATCCCATGCTGATCCTGTTCTCCTGACATCGGGAAGGAGTCCTGAAGTAACGACAATCGGTGCCCTCCTGCCAACTGGAACCTATGACAGCTACTATGTCTAAGGGCCCCTGCTCTGCTATGCTCCCTACGAAGAATACTGTACCACCAAGAGGGTACAAACTCATGATCTCCCGCCAGTCCATCCTGGAAGAAGAATCCGATGTAGCAACAACTGCATATGGAATATGCCTAGAGTGTCGTTGCCAGCCCGTAATCGACTCACACTGATCCGCCCTATCTGTCAAAGAAAGCTGCCTGTAGGAAGAAGCCCCTCTCCCTATAATGGGCCAAAGTGGGCAAGATATGTTGCAAGCCCCATCGATGTACTCCTGGAGAGTACTACTCACTGAAAATACTGCAGCTCTGTTGATTGCGTGTACACCTATCGACACCTCATCAATGTGTCGGCCCAAAGATGGATGCTCCACCATCTCCAACAACTCATCCCTCTCATCGGGAATGTAAAACTCCTGCTGTCCCCTAGCTCCCTGCAGAACTATCCCATCGACCTCCAACATCTCTAAAGGATATGGATCTGCAAGCGGGTGTACGTGCGTACGGCGCTCCTCTCGAAAAGGCCGGCCAATGTTGGTTACATGTCTATCCCTTAGGCTCGGTAACAGGTGCCACTCTGGATCTCACCAAGGAAATGTCATGCACGATGTCCATGGCCATCCTCCCTCGTTACTACGAGCTCCATCATATGCGCTCTGGGCCGAATCGTCTGAAGTGACTCATCACCCGAGTATCTCCCGTAGGATCCCATGGTTGCCAGAGCTGCCACCCCTGGGGCTCTGGGATTCTGCGAGATTCGACCTTGTATCTGCGCCCAGAGCACGCCCTCGCTCCCCGAAGCATCCTCACTTAGGATCATGGACTCATACGAAGTGTAGCCGTGTGTTCCTGAAGCTGAGCAGAAGGAACGTCTACTGCTCTACCTGCTGCCACCTCATGTTGCATCTCTCACATGAGTGATCGAGCCCCAAAATTCTTTTGCAAATGAAGCAAAGTCCCTTCCTCCTCAGCTCATTTTTGCTGCATGACCTACCAAACTGGAGCCGCTCCTCCCTGGTCAACTGTCTCCTGAGAAACTCAATGTTCTGCTCAACTAGCCCTTGGGCTAGCTCATAAGCAGCAGGCGAGACCAACCACTTTCTCCTCCAAATGCTCAGCAACCTAGTCTGCAACTTCCGGCAAATGGTCTCATGGTCTCTCATACATGACGACAAGATGGACTGCATGTGTGCTATGACAGTATCGGGATGATGTTTCCTAATGCTAAAGAAGCATCGGAACATCTGCAAAATCAGGTCATCACACTCAAGATTGATCATGACCTCATAAGTTCGGGCCATAGCCATGACTTCTAGAACCTTAAGCTTCCTCCCAAATGTAGACCCTGCACAAGTGTCCAAATCCTGAAAGGTTCCTACTATCAATCTGAAAATTCTTCTCATAATATCAGCATTGTAGGGAGGGAAGGGTGTTGTTATCCTCAAGATATCGCTGAAACAAGAGGCAACTATCAGCTGGACTCTCTCACTTGGATGTTCCAAGAATCTGGCTTGTATTAATGCAAGCATAGCTGGCTTCAAAGCCCAATTCAAACACCAATCAGATTGTTGTACCTTTGAAAGGCAGGATTCCAGCTCCTCTAACCTGGGAAAGTCAATTTCTGATCTTCCACTCTTTAATTCCATCCCTTGTACATACAGCCAATTTCCCACTTCTTCCTCCTTTCGTATATTCCTCGGATGCTCTTGTTGGAGCAATTTATGTACCTTCTTGGAGAAGGGTCTGTTGTTCTGATTAGTTTTTGGGTTTTCTGATGCATGGTGGTTTAAGGAACCAACCTCTATTTTCATCTTCTTCAATCTGTTTAGGAATTCCTCCATGGTTCACCCAATGGAAAGACCACTGTTTTTCTGAGTTCAATGCATTTTTCTGAGTTTGCCAATTTTAGAGGAGTGATGGTACACAATGATGCATTCAGCCCTAACCAACAACTGATATCTATATTTCTAAGCCCAGAATGTTATATATATATGTTGTTTACAGCAAATGGACAAAACTTCATAACCAAGACACAGTGACCTTTCTTAATGATATTCAAAAATGTATACTCAGGAAACATAGAATGGAACCTGGTTTATATATCTTCCACAAGGTTGCAGTAGTCAAACATTTGAACAGGAGTATTTCACAAGGAGCAGCCCCTCCATTCCTCTGAAATACGTACTCTGCTACAGCCACAGTGATAGCAGTCTTCTACAGCAGTGTATCAATCTTCAAACTCGACAGTGGGATCCACGCTTATCTCCCTTTAGAATAGAGACAATTTTTGGCTCTCCTGTACCTTTGCTGTTGTAACACCGTGCTCTATCTTCTGTCGCTTCTGCAATTAAAATCTCCTGAAAGTTGACTTTTTAATGCTCAATTTTAGCATAGAGATCTGAGCCCCTCTACACAACAGATACCACAGTGTTGCTATGTTTCAAGGAGGAGCTCGGTCTCAAAACAGCTTCACGGCTCCTCTACTCATATGTAACTCAACTTTTTATTGATGGAAATTCTGAAAACTTGTGGAGCTTGGCACAAATACCCTTGGTTTTTCAGATGAATTGACAGCCTCCAACAGTCTCCACATATTATTCATATTTGGCTTCTAGGCTTCGGTTCTTTTGCACAATGGCAAGCCCATGGACATGCTTAATTAACTTTTGCATCCCTTGTTTTCGCTGCAACAGAAGTTTTAGAATTCAAGAGTTCGTTGTATATGGTATATAGTCTATGCTTCTCACTTTCAGGCACTGAAGGTCTAGCCTCGCCCACAACAGATTCTAGAATTCTGTGTGTTATAAGGGGGTGTGCTGTTGGAGTGCCATAAGCCCACTCGTACCACTTTCAAGAAAATCGTGAACAGATTCAAGTTGTGCAAAAAGCGCTTGGAGATCAGCACCGCTGAAACCTTCTGTAATAAACAACAATAATTTGCAGCTCGTTCCTTCCTGGAGGAGACTTCGAACCTTTCAAAGCTCGGACCCCTGGCAAACTTTGCGATAAAATGAAATCTCCACGACAATCTCGCTTGATAACCCACGAAGGAACCTTGTCCGGCTCGGAGTAATCTCTATTATAATCCTCGGCGTGCAATCGATGGGTCGAAGCTTCAATCTATGATTGCTCAAAATTAATATGGGGTGGACACATCAACCAATTTTCGTGCATGTTGAACAAAGGAACTGTGCCACAATTTTTGCCAATCAGAATATACATCGGACTCATACTGCCGCCTTGAACTTCATCTCGCCTTGACTGTGAATGTAACACCGACAACGTTATTATGCAGAGCGATTGCATCTACCACCATCAAGCAATTCGACGAAATATTATTTTTGTACCAATAATCTTCATTGCAATTGATACGCCCAACAAGTTGCTCAATCGCAGAGGGAATTTCGACCTGGTAGCAGTGGGTATTCACGCCCAAGAATGTGTGGAATTTTGGGCCGGATTTTCATTCGGCTACCCGCAATGGTGAACCCTTCAACGTATTCGGTGCTATTCAGATGCTTTCACAACTACAGGGATATATATAATTCTCGCTGCAAGGATGGGTGACGGCTACATTCGTGGATAGGATGGCCTCTGACGCTCGGCCTCTCGAAACCAAATTGCCGTCATAAATTTATTTTAATGCGGCCTATCCAAATAACTCCACGTTACTTCCAAATTTTTGAAGCTCAAATAATAATTTCCACGGCCCCACAAAATATTTTGGCTGAATATGAAACTTTGGCCCAAATATGAATTCGATGATTTGAAATAAAATTGTCAAACCCTTAAATGAGAGACAATTTCTTATGGCTTGCGGGAGAAAATCTCCAACCACTTTGATTTTCCCTTTGGGACTGAAAATATCTGACAAATAGTTCTTCTGAAACCCTTCTTCTGAAGTTGTTCTACAATCAATATTCACTCCAATACTCTCTGCAACTAAGAACTGAAACCTGCAGGCTGAGCCAAGACTGTGGCTCTGATACCACTGTAATATCCCGGATGGGATATTTTAACTAAAATGCAGAAAAATACTGAATACCACAATTTGCCGTAAAATAATCATTCATTCAACAGAAGATTGCCATGTAAAATTAAAAGACAAGAAGCACTGCAATCCAATACCATATAGAACAGAAGAAAAATCTCAGCTTTTATTATAGATAATAAACAGGGGTTTACATATAGATCTGACCCAAGAAGAGCTGAGATAGAAACTGGCCACCAAGATAAGCTGCTGAACGGCGCTGGCCACAAATTGAACTGCTGCACTCTCCCTCCGGCAACAGCTGACACTGAACCCACTGAAATGATGAAGCCCAAGTTGAAGATCTGAATGATCCTCACACCAAACTCTGAAGCTCTGTGAAACTCCTAAGTGAAGTCTCCTCAAAAGTATTGGGTTTCCGTCCAATAGTCACAAATCACCCGAGAGTTTCTGTCCTGGGGCTACTGCATGAAGTAGAGAACCACGTCCTCAAACCTCTCATATACAAGAAAATGATCTACTCCAAAGATGTCTCTCAATGGCCTCCTCCCTTTCTTTTATAGATCCCTTGGAGCCTTCTAGAGCATTATTTTATTATTATTTTATTTGTGGAGCACTTTTCCCTTTTATTAAAATATTATAAAATATTCCTTTTTAATGCAGAAAAGGGTATATCGGCTACCACGCCTCCTCCGGTCACTGAAATCTCTGTCTAACTGTCTCATCGTGTAGGTCTCCTCGTCCCGGTTCCGATGAGCTATTACACTAAGGTGTTCCATCGTATATTCCTCCTGGAATGCCACCTTGAGCATAATCAGCTGAGTTAAGCCCATAAATAACTCAAAATTCCGAAAGTTATCGGAATGCATCGGAACGAAAGCCAAACTGCTCGGATGATGGAGTATATCAAGCGAATGCCTCCGGACACCATGAAAACTCCTCAAAACTCCTCTGAAAAGCTCCTGAGCCCACTGATAGCACCAATCTGTACATGTGACCTGTCTGCTCCTAACTCTGGAAGTCCCTCCTAGCCCTGTCATGGATGATACCAAAAATGGGAATATTACATAAATGCTTGAAAGTCACTTTTCTTATTTTTCCCTAACATTAGACGAAGTTGACTTTTTGGGCCTCCTTGAACAAGAACCTTATCCTTGACTTCATATCCCCAAGTGAATCAAGCACTGGTCCCTCACAAAAGGGTGATCATTTTCCCCTCTTTTTCACATTTTTCCCCTTTTCTCCAAGTCGAGCCCCATTAGGTCACCTAGGGCATCAATTTCCCGGGAATCTAGACACAGGAAAACTTCGATCTCCTAGAGGCAACTGCGATGGTGGGTTCCCTCACTCTCCTTCAAATTTGGTCCAATTCCAACAATGGACTCTTCGAATACCTCAAGCCCTAGTTCTAGCACCAAGTTTTTCCCTGTGTTTCCCAAGGCTAGCACCTAGAAGGATCAATTTGACCTTTTGAAGTAAAAATTCTTGTTTGATCCTTTCCCCTCAACTTGTCCAGGATAGGAGCATCATTGGTTGCTATATTCCATCCTTGAACCTAGGCTGGGTCCACTTGGCCCCGTGTGGTTCCATTTGTTGTTAAAGACTATTCATCAAGGACTATTTGGGAATCCAAGTTCTTATAGGATTTCAGGGATCAGGAAGTACCTCTATAAGTTGTACCCTTCATCCACGCCCTCCAATCCTCACCCCCTTTCCCTTAGAAGATCAAGTCCCTTGCTTAAAAGGAAAGCAAGTCTCACTCTTTATTCTATCCTAGGGAAAGGGTTTCTAGGATCACTTCACACCTATTCATTGATAAAGGACTATTTGGGAATCCAAGTTCTTATAGGATTTTAGGGATCGGGAAGTACCTCTACAAGTTGTACCCTTCATCCTCACCCTCCAACCCTCACCCCCCTTCCCTTAGAAGATCAAGTCCCATGCTTAAAAGGCAAACAAGTCTCACTCTTTATTCTATCCTAGGGAAAGGGTTTCTAGGATGACTTCACACCTATTCATTGATATGTCCTTCATAAATGGCTTCCCAAAAGCATCGAGACTCCTCCCATCGGTGAAAGTCCGTAAAGAACAGGGAGCCTTAGTTATGGTGACAGTGGGATAAGCCTCCACCGTTGCCGTTAACCTAGCAGTTGCCTACTTAGGAGACCCTTTTAGGTCCCCTGCTGGTTTGAGTGGTTGGTAACAGGGTTCATAAATGTAGATTAGGCAGGGAGCTCCACAGATCGGAAGAGTACTTCAAGTGGCGTCTTCAGCATTGGGTCAGCAATTGTTACCTGGTACAACAGGAAGCAGAGATCAGTTGCACTCAATTCAACAGAGGTCGAGTACATGGCTGCTAGTTTGGCAACATGCGAGGTTATTTGGATAAGGAAGTTGCTTGTGGGACTTTTAAGACAGAGGATGGAGCCTATTGTGACACACGGTGATAATCAGAGTTGCATCAAGCTCTCTAAGAACCCAATGTTTCATGATCGCTCAAAGCATATTGAAATTAGGTATCATCATCTCATAGATTATGTGTAGAACGGGATAGTGAAGCTACCGTAAATTCCAACAGAGGAGCAAACAGCAGATAATTTAACCAAGGCATTAGCAAGAAGCAGTTTTGTTCATTTCAGAGATAAGTTATGAGTTGTACAGAATCCCCTCCTCGCTAAGAGGGAATGTTGAAAATAGTAGCAAGAAAGGTCTTCTTGACTTGTGCCTTAGTCAAGAAAGACCTCGCTCAGTCTTCCTTAGCATGCACGAGTTCCTAGAGATTAGAACAAGTCACAAAGCAGTTAACTTATGCGCTAAATTTGGAGGTTCAATTTTGTTTGTCTCCAAATGCGCTAAGTCGAATTGCATAAAAGGAGGTCGAAAGGCACAATTGTGACATTATTATTGGGCACGAGTTTTTGTGTGATAGTTTGTTGTAAGTAGGGTGTATCTAGGAGCATCTGATACGCAGATTTGAGGCAAACAATTTCCTTGCAAAAGTGTGCTAGGATTTAGGAATTAATTCCTAAATAATAGGGGTTGTCCAGTACTAAGAAAAAGGAGCTATACAGTGCAAGAAAATAGGGGGCAGGGGTCGAGCCTTGCAGGGAGTTTTCTAGCTTAGTCCAAGTAGTGAGATAAGTTGTATTCTCTGTTGAAACAATTGCCCTGTAAAGAGATCAAATTGCTCTATTTTTTGTCAATAAAATTCTACAGCTAGCAGAGGGTTTTCCCAGTTGGATTCCCTAGAAAAAATTGTGTTATTGTATTGTGTGACTATGTTTTTAATTATGTGTTTATTCCGCTACAATTTTTTAGTAGAGAAATTTTGGGTCTTGGTGAACCGAACCCAATTTCAGTTGGTTCATCAAGCAACTTCAAACTTTCAAGGAAATTCTACATTGTTCATGCATATATTGTGAGTATATTTATTGTCGATTACCTTTTGATGGTTATTGCATGCAATAAGTTTTGCTAGGGTTTCTATGTTCTTGTTAAATTGCATATATTTCTATGAAATTTTGGTAAAATATTTAACGTTTTAACTATAGAATGTATGGCATCCCTTGAGGACCTCCAAGTAAGCTTTCCTCTTGGTTTTATCCCCTCATAAAGTGGTAACTAGGGTTTTAAAAACTACTGTTTATGGTTTTTCTTCCCCTTGCTCCCTTCAAGGGTTTGATATCTCCATAGTAGGTTTCCCTTAGACTCCACCCAAGAAACAGGCACTAGCTTCCACATAGGAGATCAAACCTCACCAAATATCCATCTCAAATTTTATCTCTCTCTCTTCTCTCATTTTCGACCCTTCAAGGCAAGCCGCTAGGGTAGGGAAAAGGGTCAAATTCAACTAGGGGGAGGATGTTGGGCTATTTGGGGGTGCTTCACGTGGATTGAGTCACATTGAATTTAAATCTAGCCTTTTCCACAATTAAATTTGCTTTCCTTAGGGCTGATGACATAAGCCCTAGGTAATTTTTCCCTAGGAAACCCTAATCTAGCATCAAGACTTCAACATAAGGCTTGTTGAAGGCTTGTGGTTCATTTTTATTGATCATATCAATTTTTCATAAGCTTTTTCTTGGTCTTATGTGCCTTTGTAAGCCATTATCATCGCTTATCCCTTAAGCCCTAAGCCATAAGTACCCTTGATAGGCCTCTTGAAGAGCACATTATTCCTTGTCTGATTGGATTGAGCCTTGTCCTTAGTTTGAGTGCCCTTCTTGAGTTTACCGATCCGTCACCTTCAAACCGTAACCTTAGAATACCTATTAGGTTACTTATACCAAGAAGTATCCCTTGTGGTGAAATTCCACAAAAGAGCAAGAGGTGGAGTGTTGTGGTGACAATGGGCCTCCACCTCATTGTTGTCCCTTGGTATAGTACTTGTCTTGTGATCCCTCTCACAAGACCTGATAGATTTTGAAGCAAGTAAGGCCTATTTTTTACCTCAAAATTATGAAGTTACCAGGATTTGGATACGGATATGGATATGGATCCGGATCCGTTAGATTTTTGAAAATCCAGGATCTGGATACGGCAAAGATACATCAAGTACAAAAAATATAATAATATTTTTTTTTTAAATTAAAAACACTTCGAGTTCAAAAATCAAATCCATTTATAAATCACAACATTTAGAACTGAAATAATGCATCCTCCCTCATACAAAAAGGATAATATCATAAATGATAATGTAAGTACAAAAATGAGTGTCTCATCCCTGATCACCCTACTAATGTGATAATGTGCAGTAGGTTTAACTAGTGATAATGTGCAGTAGGTTTAACTACATATTCTCAAATGGATCTACATTCTCTTCTTTTGCATATTGCAACTCTGCATCATGAACATTGAATAGATGATGGGGGCCCTGGAATGTAATAAGCTGCATCAAAAGGTTGGACTGGTGATGGAACAACATCTTCAAGTAGGTTGGGGTGAGTCATGGGCCATGGCATTTAGTGTCATGTCCAAGTCAGAGATCTCATGCTCCAAATTCCACATCCTCCATAGACCTTTTTTATACTTTGGTTCAGCATGTGATAGAAGACGGAGGTTGGAATGAACATACACAAGATCCTCATCCTTTGTCTCTCCCAGCCTGTTTCACTTCACTGAATGGATGAAGCCATATGTACTCCAATTCCTCTCATTTGATGAGGAACTAGCAACCTGTGATAACAACCTACTGGCTAGAGTCGAGAGATGAATGTTATCCCCACCACGGAAACCCCACCAAGTAATAAGATCAAGTTGTCCTCGTTCATCCATAGCTACTTAGACAACATTATGTGGCTCTACACTTTCTATTGCATCAATAAGAATTGTGGATATGAAAGATGCATCTTTTTGTATTACACTGCAATCAACAACCTTCAAAAACATTGCTCCTTAGGGGCATGTTGCAATAACATTAATTAATGGGCGATTTCTTTGGTCTCTCCATCCATCAAAAATGGACACCCCTGTTTCTGCCCACGTATCCCGGATTGACTATAGTTGTCTATCCACAGATTGTCTCTCTGATGCCAACAAAGTAGTGCAAACCTTTTCATATCCAGGGCTCTTGTACCCTTTTGGCGCTTCATTAACCACCTTAATCATTTGTTGTCAATAAGGGGAACACACCAAATTGAATGCTAGCCCATTTTCATAGATGCAACGAGCTACATGTTCATTGACTGTGTCTCTACCCTGATTATTGAAATTTGCTTCAAGAGGCCTAGAGTGGACCTTTTATTAGTTGTGACAACATGTCTAGATGGCAATGGAGGCCTAGTTGTAGAATTTTCCACAACATGTTTTCCCTTAGCAAGCTTCCTATCAACGGCATCTTGCAGTGATGCATAGAATTTAATTTTTACAGAACTCAAACCTTGGTCAGGTTTTCCATTTGCATCTTTTGGCCCGGTGCATACTTGCACCTCTATGTTAGTTTATCCAGTCATATGGGCCTTCACTCTAATATGAGTCATTTTTTATTTCTTGAATATTGGCATTCATTGCACTTCCATTTATGTGAACCACCTCTGGGATTTTTTCCAATAATCTCCACACACTGCCATAAAGGAGATTTTGGGTCTGTTTTGATGTTTTTCCTCACTCTGTTGTGATGATTCCATTTCTATAGGTTGTAGGCTATATAGTGTGTGACTACGTATATGAGAAAATCCAAAATTCAGAGTATTGTAAATACAGAAAATTAAAATACATAAAAATTAAAAATTAAAGTACATATAAATTAATTTAATTAAAATAAACAACATTTCATTACTCTGCATGTTTAGATTACATTTTCATTAATTTAATTAAAATAAAATTAAAAATTAATCATCCTTGTAATTTAATTGATTACAACATTAATTAATGAAATGAAATTTAGTTAATTACACAACATTTGTAATTTAATTAATTACACAGCACAACATTAATTAATTAATGATTGGAACTCTTTAAAATTAATGATTAATCATCCTTGTAATTTCCAATGATTTAATTAACCATGCATGTAATTTAATTGATCACACAAAGTTTCATTAATCTGCATGCTATGATTAAAATAAAATTAAAAATCAATCATCCCCGTTTAGAGTGTTCCAATGTCGAGCCATAAGGGGAGATATGTGGCTTGGCTATAGATATGGAAGTTTACCCATTCCATAACTCCTTAATACTTATCCACCCAAAGAAGAGGTTAAATTCTATGAACCAAAAGAATTAGGAGGTGTTGAGAAGAGGCAAAAGGTTGGAAGCCATCTTGGTGTTGGAGAAAAGCTACTTGCATTCAAGCAAATGCAAAAGGTCCCAACTCAAGGGCATGGGGAATTTTTGCACTTGCAATGATGATGAGAGAGCTTAGAGGCTTCGGATTTGTTAAGTATGCAAATCCTGATGATGTTGCAGAAGCCAAACACAGGATGAACCATCAAGTAATAGATGGGTGTGAGATTGTTATTGTCTTTGTTGAAGAGAATAGGAAAAACCCTTCATAGATGCATGGAAAATCTCAAGGAAGTAGATATGGTGGAGGTGGCTATAGGAGGCGTACACCTCCACGTTCTCGAAGGCGATGGTATCATTCCTACAGACCCGAGAGAGTGAGGTCCCCATGCAGTGAATGAAGTTTATGTGCATGCAATGATGAACGACAGTTATATGCATGGGACGACGCTATGTGCAGTAGATGAATGGCTTTTGTGAACAGCCCAAGTGGGTTTTGTATTCTGGCCTAGCGGAATAGCGGATGGAGATTTTTTTTTAAAATTGTCGTAAGCATTTTAAAATTAACTGTCGACGAATTCATGGACATCAACAAACCTGAGTGGGGTCATGTCGCTTTCGCTTACCTGTGGAATCCTTGTATGTTGCGTTGTTGTTGTTGTTGTTTGAAATTGAGCAAGGTGTAGCCGACAAACTCGTGGAATAATACAAACAAGGACCACTTCATCAAATTAACCACCAAAAGAAACCTAAAACTAAAAATCGCATTACAATTAAATTGAAATCCATGGTAGGGTCGTATTTCAACATGGGATTTGTTTCCTAAACACAAGATTTGTTTTCTCAACACGAGATACATTTCCACCAAATAAAGATCTGCCACGTCAATGTTTCTTTGACAGATCAAGGCAAATACTTCCCTTGGGCATTAAAGTTCTTTTTGAGAGTTTGGTGAATGCCCTAGATGATGGCCACATGGAGAGTTCACTTGCTTGGAGAATGCCCTACTTGGGAGGAGGAGCATCGTGCATCCTGGAGGAGGGCATCAAGCCCTACATCGCATGGGACAACTCGTATTCTTGTTTAGGGGCTTCAAGTTGGCTTGAGGACCCCTAAGTTACGATTGTGTTCTTGTAGGGGGCCACTAACCCAATTGAATACATTACTCAAGAGGATCAATGGAGTTCATTGAAGTTTGTGATGGAGAGATGTGCACATGCTTTATGTAGTTACATCATCTTGGGGCCCTTATTATGTACTTTGTAGTGGAGTGCTTCACTTATGTTGACCTATAAGTGCTCACTCTAGGTTTCTTCCAAGGGAGATGTGCACATGCTTTATGTAGTTACATCATCTTGGGGCCCTTATTATGTACGACATCACCTTGGAGCATGACATATGTACTTTGTAGTGGAGTGCTTCACTTTTGTTGGCCTATAAGTGCTCTCTCTAGGTTTCTTCTAAGGGATTGGGCCCACAATGTATTGTTGGCCTCCTTTACCTCTCACATATATAGAGTAAGGAGAGAGTCCTTGCTGTTGGAAATATGGTAGCCATGGTCGGTATTTTCATCATGTGGAAAAATGTAAATTTTGAATTTATATTTTTTCCTCCAAATAATTCAAGTCGGCCTCCTATTATTTTAGGTCAGTTGGGCCACCAAAAGGCACCCATTTGACCCCCCTTCAAAGTCTATATAAAGGAGACCTCTCCTCCACATTTCGCACATTGATTATGTCTTCATTATTTATGATCCAACGAAGTTGGGAGCAGAAGGATGAGGCTGAATTCAGAAGGAGGGCTTGGCAATTGATCTTGTTCTTGGTCACTGGTTTGGCTATTATTTTGATATGGTTACTTTTGTTGTAATGATGAATCAAACTCTCTCTCATAAGGAAAGACTTTTCTAGGTTTTCCTCTTATAGGTTCTTCCCTAGCCTCAAGCATAAATTTTGTCTCTTGTCTCATTGTCTCATGGTTATTTTCTACTGCTCTTTCATGTTTATTGGTTGATATTTTCTTCCATATAACTGCTTAATGATATTGAATGAATGTTATGTGGAATTAATGCAAATTAAATCATTAGAAGTAGTTATCATGCAAAAGAAAATTGTTCTAGCTTGTGCCCTAGAAAATCAACACTTCTCTTAGCATTAGCATTATATTCTTCTCTTTGCACTTGTCTGCTTAGAGTGATTTGCTAAGGTTCATGGAGAAACCCTAAAAGAAGTTATACATGGAAGGAGGACATCTCTCTTGAAGATTGTTGTTGTCACTAGGGTTTGCTCTTGTGAATTAAGAAGACATTAAAGCTGATGATCACTCATTCATATGTATGTACTCATCATCATGTTCACTATTATGTTGAGTTGTAACCTTGGAGATGAGCATGCACTAGTCTTCTTTGTCCCTCTCTTGGTCTTCACTTGTACTTGATCTCTCTCTTGGAGTTGCTAGGGTTTCTTGGTCTTCTTGGAGTATCTTGGAGCATCTTAAAGGTCTAAGGTTAGAGTTATCCCTTGGAAGTTTGAGATTAGGATTTTGCGATAAAACCCTTGGGTATCTTTGGTAGAGAAGAGGACATCTGGCATTGGAGGACTTGTTAAGAGTGATTCTTGCATGTTGTAGACTATGGTATGTACTTATACTTCATCTTGAGCATATTAATGAAGTTTTCAGGTATCGAAAGCTTGTGCAATTTCTAGATTTGATTTTTGGCCATAAATGGTCTTCATGTGTTGTTCTTTACGACTCTATACAACTCGTTGATTTGACATAAGTAAAAGAACAATTTGTTAAGTGATTTGACATCATCATTGAAGAATCTAAGGAATGTTTTGCTGTTGCTATACCTGCTGTTTTAATACTGTAAAAGTGTGCTTTTGAATCTGGTTTATGTGGGATATGTTGCCCTACAGAGCTGAAAATTGTGCAGATTGTTTGGTATCTTTTTCTCTTTGGATTGCCCAGAAGTCTGGGCTGCTATAAAGTGAAATATTTTGTACTCTTTCCACTGCTATTTCATAATAACCCTAAAGCTGAAATTCACAGGGTTAAGATCCAGAAAACTATAATATACTTGAACAGATTATATTAGGCTAGTGATTAATAAATTATTTTTTGAATGGTTGGCTCTATTCTGGAAGAGTCATGACATACTATTTTGATTGTATAAATAATGATTATGGCATTATGTAAGGATTGACTTGGAATAATAAATAAAATATATATTTAATATATAATGGTTGCCTCAAGAAAAGGGATGAAATTTCGTTTTGCATTAAACTTTGAAAAATCTAAAAAGGGCAATAATTTCAACATGGGATCAGATCTTGTTGTGGCTGAGATGACTGTAAAGTAAGAGGGAGCTTGTATTTCAGCTAGAGATTACCTAGGAGAGGTGAATGACCTTGTTGAGGTTGTTGGATTTCAAACACTAGGTTGTTTAGGAGAGGCATCTTCACCCTTGGAAGGGTTGGTTCTACTTCATATACTACTGATTTTTTTTGTGCACTTTAAAACTTTTCCAAGATGTATAAGGTGACTCAATCTCTGAGACTACGACAGTTTGAAGAGCTTCCAATTTTGTTCCATGGAAGCTCAAGCTTTACATTCTTATGGAGAAGGCCAATATTTGGGAGCATGTTGGGAAGGAAATTTCAAAGCCTATTGATCCAGCACAATTGGCTGCTCATCATAAGAGAAAAGCCAAAGTGAAGAGAATCATTCTTGATTCTATAAAAGATCATTTGATCTCACGCATTTCAAATAAGACAACAAATGAGAACATGTGTGACACTTTGGTTAAGTTGTTTCAAAACTCTTGACCTTCTCAACAATTGCTATTGTGAAACCAACTTTCAGCCATTCACGTGATCAAGAGAAATACTATGATGAGCTATTTAACCAAGATCAAGGAACTAAAAGACCAATTGGCCCCACTAGAACAACAGTGGAGGATTAGAAGTTGGTGTCCATTGCCCTAAGGGGGCTTTCTCCTTCCTGGATGTTATTGGTTCAGGGTGTTGGTGCTCAAGAGTTTATACCAAAGATTCCAAAGCTTTGGGTTGCTCTTGTGCGAAAAGAAACCAAATTACATTCTTCTTCATAACTACAAGGGGAAGTGGATGTTATTGACCCTGTCAGTAAGACAAAGAAGGCTAACAAGAAAGGATTCAAGAATAAGATGGAACAAATACAAGAAAGGTCTTGAGTAAGGTGATGATGTCATAAGATGGAATATTATGTTAGTTAATCTCTATTGAAGAAGCTTGCATCTAGGACTATGGCAAGTGTAAGGGAGATTATGTAATATTCCCAATTTTTCATCAAATAATTGGAAAATTAAAGTTCTTAATTTTCACAATTAATTAAGTAAATAAGAGGGTGGAGGGACCCATAAACCCCATAGATGAATAAAATCCACTTTTGATTTGTGAATGTGGATAATTTAGATCTAGATCTGCATTATGGAGTAGTGGAGCAGCTTCTTAAATGAAGGAAGAGTGGAGATCATGGATCTTTGATGTAAAATCATGAGGATCTTGGACGAGGTCAACTAAGATCATGGTGCATTCAAAGTAAGATCATAAAGCACTTATGATGAGATAGTGGAGGAAGTGGTGCATCTAATGCACACATGATGGAGAGAGTGGGAATTAAACGCAGACATGATGGAGATCATGGAGAGACAGCGCAGTCTTCATGGAGGCTAGTGGCCACATATACAGCGCAGTTATGAAGTGGGCCAGGGCTATGGAAGGCTCATAATCTATATAAGGAAGATGAAGGCACAATAGAAGGCAAGCTTTGTATTATTATTTTTGATCTGTTTAGATCTAGATTTGTCATGTGACATTTCTATGCACGCTTATGCTGTTTAGCTAAGTCTGCAGTGCTGTTTAGCACAAGGTGTTTCCGAACGGAAATCCCACCCTTACCCACGGGGGATTTTGAGTGCCTACTCTGGGAAGGTTTCTATTGAGCTTTATTCATCATCAAGCATTGGTGCCATATTCAGTCACACTCATATGTGCTTCCAACTGCAGGAATAACACAATTCTTGTCCCACAGTTTGAGAGGTGGTGGTTGTTTCTAGCACTTCAGCTAGGAAACCGGTAGAGGATTCATCCTTTCACCTTGTTCTTCATGTTCAGCCTTTCAGGAGCAACAGATTCATATCCGGCATTCAAGCCACTATTTCATACCTCCATGCAAAAGCAGTCCCCTCAAGGATTGCGCAGTCCACTCCTATAGATCCATTGGAGGAAGGAAGTTTTCAGCATTTCAATTGGAAATCCTGTGAGGAACCATCTCCTCACTTTGGTTTCACTGTTTCCATCATTCAGGAGCTAATTTGCATATCTTAGCAGCAAGGTATTAAGCCTCCCTCTCTGACAGCGCAGTTTTCTGAAACTGTTGAGTGATCAGCAGCCACATTCAGTGGAGGAGATTGGAGGAGCTAGATCTTGAGCTTTTAGCCCATGGATCTAGTGAAGGGATCAACCCTTCAAGCATAGAACTGATTGTACATCATTGTAGCAGCCATATCTTCAGTTCGTGCTTCAGATCTACATACCCAGCAGTTGTATAGTGCAAGCCCTAAGAGGGTGATTTTCTAAGATTGCTAGATCTGGAAAATCCTTTCTAGGTTATCCTAGGTATCCATCATAGAGCCCGGATCTCAATTTTCAGCATCATCGGAGCTCCCAAACTGCCTAGATCTAACTTTCTATTTTCCGGTAGTTGATGCCTTGGCATTTTCCAGCAGGGACAGCGCAGTTTTCCTTCCAGCAATCCAGCAGTTACGCAGTCCCTCTTGTGGGATCATTTCAGGGTCATTCTAGGCCATCTCTTTGGCTTGAGTGTCTCATATTTTGAGCATTGTTGTACTGTTTATCCACCTCCAATATAATAAAATGGCTTAGCTATTTTGTACATTGTTATGGTGTCTTTAGATTACTTGTTTACATTGCTGCAGTTCTTATATTGTGTTTTAGTATTACTGCATTCTCCCTTTTGGGATATTACAGATTAACTCTCAGTTTGAGAACGCCTTTTCCATGGCTTCTTGTTTATCTTCTAAAAATTGTGTCTAATGTTGGATAGTATGTGGAAAGTGAAGCTTCAAAACACATGACATATTACAAGTCTTTGTTTAGTAGAACTCAAAAGTTGGAGGGAGGCATGGCTATGGAGCCTAGTGATGAGGCCACTTAGCTCATGAGAGGAGCTAGCTCCATTTCTTTTCAAATGCCTTATGGTGATGTCCTTGAGCTAAGTGATATTGAATTGGTTCTTGGTTTGAGGAAGAATCTCCTTTCAATTTCTTGTGTGACAGAGATACAATAGTGAGTTGCTTTTAGGGAACAACAGTGCACCATTAGTGATTCTAGTCTAGCTAGTTCAAAGACCCTGGCTTGAGGGGTAAGAAAAGGTGGCCTTTATAGATTACTTACTAATCTAGCAGCACATGTACATTCCAATGTCAAGGTGGATGAGTCTTCTAACCTTAGGGAGGCTCAAAAGCATATAGGAGTGCCCAAATCTTTAATGAGGGCAAGTATAAGAGATATGCTAGTAATGTTGCATTGGTTTCTTCCATCAATGAGTCTTCCAATTGATTTACTGGAGGAGAGGTGTGATACCTTGATGGGGGTTGATGATTAGAGTGATTCCAAATTGCAACTAATGGGAGTCTTGTAAAGTATCAGGACAAGGTTTGTGGATAATCTCAGATAGAGAGTGTCGCCCATGATGTTACTCTTGCTCCAAAATTCTCTAATGATGAGAGAATTTATCTAGTTTCAGGTTGTTTCTTTTGCTAGAGGATTTGAGGTGCATGAGAGAGATTTGAGGTGATGATAGGTTGATGATAGCCTTGCATGGATTGTTACCCATATCGTGAGCTTGGCATTCCAAATCAAGTAATTGACTTGTGCAAATTTATTTCTTTGTGACTTTGATATATGCAATCCATTTGTCTTGATCTTGTGTGATCATGTATGGAGATATGATTATCTTTGTAGGATGTCCTAGACAATTCATGATGTGGTGTACGTTGATTTTGGCCCATGATGTTGACTTGGAGGATGATGGAGTTAAGCACATTGATTTTGTTCCAAGGTTACATTTCTTCATATTCACAAGGGGTCATCTTTCTTTGGATCAAGAAGTTGTGATAACATGGGTGACAAATTCTTAACATATAAAAGTGGTTGTGTTTGGAACCAAAACTAGTACAAATTTGCAGGTAGCAGGTTTAGTGGACTTGCAAAGGGAGTCAACATGTGTTGATGTAAACACTTTCCATGTAAGGACTCGAGGGAATGTTAATTTTTTGGGTCACACCAAAAGTGTTTACACCATGTTTGGGGTGTTTCATGAAATTTGAGGTACATGGTGTATGTTTAGTCATTAGGTGGTCTAAATACATTGGCACATCAAAGATGGTCCATGATGTATTTTCACAATGGAGATAGCTTATTATAATGATTGTTTGACCTCAGTTGGACACTATCTTGCTATTATTCCCCTGGGCATTAGAGTTCTTTTCATAGTAGGGTGGATGCCCATCATGATGGCCACATGGAGAGTTCACTTGCATGGGGAACACCCTCCTTAGGAGGAGGAGCATTGTGCATTTTAGAGGAGGGCATTAGGCCTTAGTGTCAAATAGCTTGGATTCATATTTGAAGGCTTGAAGCTAGTTCGAGGACACCTAAGCTACAACAGTGTTCTTGCAAGGGGCAGCTAACCCAATGGAATACATTGCTTAAGAAGATTGATGGAATCTGTGGAGGCTTGTGATGGAAAGATGTGGACATGCCTTCAATAGTTACATCATATTGGAGCCCTTATTGTGTACATCACCTTGGACCATGACATGTGTAGCTAGGAAGAGTTATACATGGGAGGAGGATGCCTTTGTCGAATACACTTGTGACTAGGGTTTGCTTGTGGGCCAGAAGATGTGGGAGATGATGATCACTCATTCATATCTTTGTACTCATATTCAATTTTATTCTTACATTGAGCTATGACCTTGGAGACGAGTGTGCATCGGTCTTCTCTCTTTCTCTCTCTTGCTCTTCACTTATACTTGGTCTTTCTTTCCCTTTCTCTTCACTTGTGCTTAGTCTCTCTCTCTTGAAGACGCTAGGGTTTCTTGGAGTATCTTGGAGTACCTTGGAGATCTAGGGTTAGGGTTTATCCCTTGGAGGTTTGAGATCAAGGTTTTGTGATAAAACCCTAGGGTATCTATAGTGAAGAAGAAAAAGAGATGTCTTGCCTTGGAAGAATTGTTGGAGTGATTCTTGCATGTTTTAGCTCCTTGGTTGAGCTAGCATTTTCTTGTTTTCCCTAGCTAGGGTTTTGGAAAGCTAGGGGACTTGTACTTGCCTTGAGAGAAGGCTATGGCATGTACTTGTACTTCACCTTGAGCATATTAATCAAGTTTTCAGCTATCAAAAACTTGTGCATTTTCCATATTTGATTTTAAGTCATATATGTTCTTGATGCATTGTTATTTACAGCTATATGTCTTGCTGATTTAACATAAGGAAAAGGAAATTTAGAGTGATTTGACATCATCATTGAAGAATTTAAGGGTTGTTTTATTGCTGCTATACATCTTGTTATAACCACTATAAAAGTGAATTTTCAGATCTGGTTTATGTCGAATAAGTTGTCCTAAAGGGCTAAAAGTTATGCATGTTGTCCAGTATCTTTTCTCCTTGGATTGCCTAGAATATTGGGCTTTTAGACAATGAAATATTGTACTATTTCCGTTGTTGTTTTATGCTCTATTTCATAACATCCCTAAGGCTGAAATTCACAAGGTTAAGATCCAACAAACCTCTAGTCAAAGAGGTGAAATTTTTGTTTTGCATTAGACATTGAAAACTCTATAAAGAGGGGAAATTTTCAACAATTTTTATGCACATTTCTCCAGACATGAGCTGTATGTTTTGAAGTCATTTCTCACCATTGATGTTCCTTTGAGGTGTTATTTCACATTTGCCAATGCATTTTTTCTACATATTTGAAGGGTAACGTGAATCTTTTGGCACGCTTCACAAGAATGATTGCAGCTATCTACAGGAACACCCACCTTATGAAGGAGCATTGGGGAGTTTTATGTTATACTTGAAGGTCAAATGCACAATAATAGAGAAGCAGCTCACCTTTGAGCATTGTATGGCATATTTCAAGGTGTAGGGTGGTCCAAAGACCTCTTCCACATCTCTATTCAAAGCACAAATTCCAAGAGAGGAGGAATGCCTAGCTTGTGGATATGACATGCAGCATCCAAGCCTCTTCTACAAGGTCACATGCCCATCATTAGAGGAACACCCTTCAGTAAAGGAGGTTATGATAATAATTATTGATCCCTTCTTGGAGAACGCCCACATAGGGAGATGTCATTTCGCATGTGGTACAATTTCACGTGAACATTGAAGACCAAGTCAGGATCCATCATCTGTGGGAGGCGTCTTTTGTTTGAGATTTTGTTGCAGCACGCTTTATAGATATGAGATGACAAAAAAGAGTATCTTGAGGAGCACCCTCTATAGAGAGGAGACATGTGGCAGCAAGGACCTATTCAAACCCTTGTTTTATGCATATTTTCACCCCTAATGAAGAGCAACCTAGTTCAAGGAGACTCCAAGACTTTTATTGATATTTATTACTATTTCTTAAAGGATCTATAACTTTATTAAATATTCTCTATAATATTCTATTGGAAAGTTGTTGAGAGGAGAAGCTATAAAAGGAAGAGAGCTCTCATTTGAAAAGGGTAGAAATTCAAGAGGAAAACCCCCTTTACGTTAGATACAAAATATTTTGCAAGCAAGGGAGGTAGGGTTTTGTAGTCTTATTGGGGATTCCCCTTTGTGCCAGAGAAGAGCTGACCTAAAGTGCAGAAAACAATCACCGAGATGACAATGCGTAATGTCCTTAAGTTCGCCTAGGGTTTGTACTTGAATATTGGACTTATCTTTTGAAGTGCAAATTTGGAGGTAAGACTCTCCATGATAATGCAGTTGGCCAAGTCTTCTCGAGGTAGGAGGTTGAGCTCGTGAAATAAATATCAGTTTCATGCTAATGGAGTGGTGTTAACGGTGGTCCTCATGTTAATGCAGCATTGGAGGATGAGGTCAGGTAAAGGTCTTAGGTGACTTTAATGAAACAGATAACCCCCTCATCATTCAGCCCCCTCTCTCCTTTCCCTTTCAAGGGATTCTGTTGGATAATTTTTTAGGAGGGCGATTTAAAGAGTGCCCTGGGCAGCCCGGCCTGCTATGGCAAAATCACATATAAATAGATCGTGATGATTGAAAATCAGTAAGCAAAATAATAAGCATGAGTTAAGCTGAAGCCATGAGCTTGAATGGTTCGACATCAAGAAACAATATTTAAGAAACACTTTTGCATTTACTCGTTCAGCAATAAAGATTGAGAATAGGCAGACGGCATAATAATCATAAGTTACGTTTGGAGCCGTGAGCTTCACCAGCTCAAAATCCAATATATGTTTAATTAATATTTTTGCATTAGCGAGTTAAACAATACTCATTTTAGCCTGTATCTTGAGGTCTCTGAATGCTCTGTATAATGAATTGTGATATCTTTTGACAGAAACCAGGCATAAGCTGTTACAGCCAGAAGCTGCATTGTTAAAAACCCGTTATAGTTATCCGGGGAACTCCCCATATATTTCAAATATAGTCACAGGGCTGCTAAACTATAGTTTTGCAGAGATATAACTTGAAAACCCATCCCCGTCCCTCCTCTTTCTTGGAAATTTAAAATCCAATAGATATGTTAAAAGAAGGCATACATTCATTCCTGCTGAGTCCGTCCTTGTGAGTTAAACTAGTTACCACCCAATAAAGGAATAAAGCATACATACCTTCTTCCGTTCATGATAAGTGTAGACTCCCTTGACGTGAGCCCAGCGGCCGTTAACCAGAGTTGAAAAGCGGCTACCGGCAAGAGCGCCGGTGTCATGGGACGACACAAAATTCCCACCGCCTTCGCCCGTTGTGAAATCCCAAGGAGACCTGAAATCCGAGTATTCCTGCACATAACCGCAGGAATCACATACCATCATCGCTGTTATTCCATCCATTGTAACTCTGTACTCTCCACATTTGTCACAGTACTGTGCCTCTTCCATCTTGTAACAAAACAGGATTGCGCAGAAGATTTCAGAGGATAAATTGTTGTTTAAGCGGCAGAAATAAATCGCTCGGGGTCTTGCTCATATTCCCGTGCAGAAAGACGGCGTCTTCCTTCCTGGAGTAGAAGCACAGAACTAGGGCTGTTTTTATTCCCACATTGGCGCCCCGGAAAGAAACTTTCGCATTTTAAATTGTCAATGCTGCCCCATTCCAGAGTCATAATTTGTACGTTTACCACGCGACCGAGAATTTAGCTTCCCTGTTTCTAGAGAAGTCATAAGATTTGAAAATTTTATTACATAAGATACTTTCCGAAAATAAATAAATAAAAATAATAAAAATAAAAATCTATTACTATTATGTACAATTACATAAGGTTCTTAATATTATGTACAATTACATAAGGTTCTTAATGATATAGGTTCTTAATGATATTAATATTAACAATTACATAAGGTTCTTAATGATATTAATATTAACATGGTTTTAAGTAATAACATTAATAATAAAAAGATTAACATGGTTTTAATTAATAACATTAATAATAAAAATATTTATAATGATATGAATTTAAAAAATAACAATAAAAATATTAATAAAGATTTTAATAAGAATGATATAAATATGAATAGCTCGTAGGGGTATGGTCTAGTGGCTAGTAGACGTACTCTTAAGGTGTTCATGTTGTTAAGTAGATCACGAGTTCAAGTCTCATCTTATCCGAGTATCGCTCTTGCAGGTGGGCGGTTCCCTGAGAGGTTATAGTGGTAGTCAAGGGGTTGGACCCCGCACCGCTCGTGTGAAAGCTGAGGTTATAGTGGTAGCCGAGAGGTTGGACCCCGCATAGCGCGTGTGAAAGCTGTCTGATGTTGTCGATTCCTTGACTTACCAAAAAAAAAAAAATTGATATAAATATGAATATTAATAATAATCATATTGACTTTAATATGAATTTAAATAATAACACTAATAATAATAAAAAATCTCTTAGTTATATTAAAATAATAACATTAATAATAAAATTAATTCTTCACATTTAATAATAAAAATAATTCTCTTGGTTGTTTGAAGAATGTTGCAAACCTTTCTAATAAACAATTATTTTAGGTATATTAAAATAATAACATTAATAATGAAAATAATTCTTTAGGTGTTTGAAGAATGTTGTAAACTTTTCTAGTAAGCAGTTTGATTCTTCCGTTTTTAGTCTCTTATCAAAGGGCTTAATCTCGCCTTTGCCCCGAAAAGAATTCCTACTGATGACATTAAATGTAACATCGAGTTTGGTATTAGGGACCTTCTAGATCACGTTAAGGAAACTATTAGGCAAGATTGTGCTATTGTTCTTAGGAAGGTTGGGCCTCCTAAAAGGAACCTCGGCAAGCTTGAGTTTCTTGCCCTTAAAACCTTGAGGGATGACCTTGGCATTGTAATCCTCAAGGCGGACAAAGGTGGTTCCATACTCATTTTAGATAAATCTGATTATGTTAACAAGATGATCGACCATCTTTCAAATAGTGGCAGTTACGTCAAACTTAAAAAGAACCCCCTTAAATCTGCTTCTAAGGAGGTTGCCCTAGCCATTAAGTCTGATTTATCTCTTAATCCTGTCTCTAAGAAGCTTATCGAGAGCAATCCCCTCACCCCTAGGATTTATGGCCTTCCTAAGATTCATAAATTTGGGGCCCCTTTAAGACCTATTGTTAACACAATAGGTGGTCCTATTTATCTTCTCGCTGAATTCTTAGCCCAGAAGTTTAAGCCTCTTGTAGGCCTCAAGGATTCCTTTGTTAGGTACTCGACTTCCTTCATTAAAGAATGGAAAGATATCAGGTTGGAACCTAGTGAGTTGCTGGTAAGTTTTGACGTGGTGTCCTTATTTACCAAAATCCCCATCCAAGAAGCCATTGTCATCATTGATCATATCTCGGACCAAGACACTACTAAATTAGTGGGTCTTTGTCTCACCTCAACCTTCTTTAGCTTCCAAGGCAAGTTTTATGAGCAAACTTGCAGTGTTACAATGGGCTCCCCTCTTTCCCCTATTGTTGCTAACTTATTCATGGAAGATTTTGAAACTAAGGCCTTAGCCTCAGCTCAATTTCGCCCTAAAAAGTGGCAGAGGTTTATGGTTGACACTTGTGTCATCTGGCCCCATGGTCATGAGAACTTAGATTTGTTTCTATGCCACCTAAATTCCCAATCGGATTCCATCCAGTTTACGATGGAAGTGGAAGTAGACGGTTGCCTTACTTTCCTTGATATCCTCCTCTCTACGAGGGATGATGGTTCTATCTCTCACCAAGTGTTTCGTAAGAAAACTCACACGGAACAATATCTTCATGTTGGTTCCCATCATTTTCGTGCCTATAAATTTGGTGTCCTTTGCACTCTTGCTACCCGGGCTCAGAGAATCTCCGATGAAAACCACTTGGAGTCAGAGAAATCCCATCTTAGATAAATGTCTTTCTGGATTAATCACATCATTAGGATTTGGTCGACGTTTCGAACCAACTAATGTGGTTCATCCTCAGGACAAGGTGAAAAGGCAATCAATCTAAATGAATAAATAGTGTGGATGCATCATTGCCCAGTATTAGATGAATAAAACTAGTCGTTAATGAATTAGTTAATTAGTTAAAAATAAATAAATATTGACCCAATAAATATTATAATAATAATAATTTTTATTATGTAATATTTATTAATTAAAAAAATTTATTTGATTAATGAAATTTTTATTTTAATAGATGTTATAATAAAATGTATTATGTAATATATTTAATTAAAATTATTTAATTGATATATATATATATATATATAAGAATTTATTACTAGGGGGGAATAATGAATGAATGATATTTTAACGTCCACGAGACTAAAAATAGTCTATGGGACCACCAACTTCCTTGTTTTTTGCCTTTTGTAATTCAATCATTTTCTTACTCAAATTGATGATAAGCTGACTCAACCTTCTCCATCACTGAAAAGACAATGCCACGAAATTTATGCTAACATACTGCGGTAACTATCCTTGATGTCTCTGAAAGTGTCACATTCCAAAATTAAATGTTTTTTCTGATTCCACTGCCCCAGAAGTGCAAAAAGTTCATACCCTTTCTTCCCAAGCTTCTTCAGGTCTCATCCACCGTCTTGTTTCACACCGAAGTTGATGTGAGTTAGTTCTTAATTGAGCAATAAGAACCTTTTCCCTCCACGGAATGCTAGCTCCAATGTATTCTTTTTGTTGGAGATCACAGGTGGGGTTGAATTTCTGAACATAATACTTCTTCTTTCTACCCAACTCTTTTCCCCATATACCCTTATGAAACTTCTCCAACACAAAATTATTTAACTCCTTACTATTTGTGGGACATGCATTCAGGTAAATATTCCATTTTAGCATCCATTTGTTGTTTTGTCTCAACCATGATTTCTTTCTTTCACTCATACCTTCATTGAAGATAACTTTCGGCCATCTACCTCCTCCCATTTGCTCCATTCTATTTAGGTACCTTATAAGACGCACCATGGCAATTTCTTCGATGGGAGCTGCCCCTATTTCACTCAACGTTATCTCATAGGGAACCGAACTTTTTATTTTGAACTTGCTCATGATCAAGTGTTTTTTAATATTTTCAATTTGTTTCCATTTTGAAACAGAGTTTTGTTAGCCCACAATTCACAC
Organism: Pinus albicaulis; assembly: GCA_034641835.2. Taxonomy (NCBI): domain Eukaryota; kingdom Viridiplantae; phylum Streptophyta; class Pinopsida; order Pinales; family Pinaceae; genus Pinus; species Pinus albicaulis. The sequence continues at coordinate 577,643,738 of CM076584.1, read as the reverse complement.
CCATATAATATCACTGGAGAAACTAGGAATCCAAAAAGTACTTTGATCGTGTTCTAATCCCATAACTTTGCCTCTCCACATCTATTTTGAAGTGCATATAATGCTTTCCACCCTCCTAAAATTATTTTCTTTTTGCAATCCTCCCAATTAAGCTTGTTGTTGAAATCGATCCCAAGGTACTTGTATTCATTTACTTATTCAAGAATGTTGCCTTTAAAGAAGAACATATGTTGGCTTTGCTTCCTTTTATTAGAGAAAATCATTATCTTGGTCTTACTGGTATTGAATTGCATCCCCAATGCTTTACAAAAATGCTCAAGGGCATATAGGTATATCTGCAATCCATGGGCCGATTTAGAAACCAACACAAGATCATTGGCATATAGAAGAAGCTTTATTACAAACTCCCCCAATCGAACACCATCCCCACCTTGCAAATTTAGCCACTCTTCCAGTTTGTCAATATATAAACCAAAAAGGGTAGGGGATAAAGGGAAACCTTGCTTGACTCCGATGTCACTTCTAAAAATTTCTGAAATGCCTGCTGGAGTTCTAATTTTGACTTTCACCTCTTCATAAAGCCTATGGACAACAGCTCTATATTGTAAAGGAATTTCAAGTTCTTCCATTCTACGCCACAACTTATCTCTGGGGACCGTGTCAAATGCCTTTTTGAAGTCAACAAAGCAGCAAAATACTTCTTCTTTGCTCCCCCAAACCTTTTCAACAATGTGTCTCATTGTGATACCATGATCTATTGTAGAATGCTTCGGCCTAAAACTTGCTTGCCCTTTTGCTCACTTTTCTTTTACTTCTACCCACTTACTGATTCTATTTTCTACCATGCCATTGAAAAGCTTTGCAAACAGAGGATTGATCACAATGGTTCTATAGTTGGAAGGATTATTAATGACTCGAAAGGGGAATTGCTAGACTAGTTGTCCAATCCCTTGGGAACCCTTGGTGAATGACATTGTTGAAAATTTCCATGATGTGGGGTGCCAAAATGTCCATTCCCCACTTTAGATATTCTTCTTGAAGTTCAACCAAGTCCTTTGCCTTCCCTGCTTTCAACTTTTTAATTCCTGCCTCCACCTCATGTATTGTGAAAAGCTTTGTAGATGTGTTGATCCTGGGAGGAAGCTCAATCTCTAATTCCTTTTCATAGAGTTTCCTTGCATAGTCAAACCACTGATTGGTTGTAATATTGTTTTCAAATTGCTTCTTCCATGGTTGAAGTGCCTACCAAAAAAGTTTTGTGTTATTCTTGCCTAGATATATTAGCTCTTCCCGTCTTGTTTGCATGAACTCGTATTTTTCCTTTTTTAAAATCTGTTTACATAACTTTACATTCATCTTCCCCTCTCCTTCCTTTTTCAAGATTGTCCTTTCCATTTTGCATTCATCATCGAACCACGCATTCACATGAAAACAATTTGATTCTGATTTCCTATTTTTTGCTCTTTTGCACTTCTCAAGCGCACCTTGGATTATATTTGTTAACTCATGGTCGTTGAGGCTTTGGGGACCAATTTTTTCCTTCTGAATTGATCTCTTCAACATTGTTTTGAAGATAGTGCAATTTTCTTGTGTTAGAAGAATTTTTCCCCTTAATGTCGGTTGTTGAGAACATTGAGTTTTCCTCCTATTCTATCTTTCTTCTAACCAAGATAACTTTATATAAATTGGGTTATGATCTGATTTTAAGTCCCAAATATGCTCTCCAATCTTAACTTCATATATTCTTTCTATTGGGCTTTGTGAACCAATAACACAGTCAACTACACTTGCCCCATTGTATGTGTTGCAAGTGAAGTTCCCAAACTTTTTCCATCTCTCTAGACCATTGCAGATAATTAAGATGAAAGCAACACACAACGTAAGCAACTCCTCTCCAAAATGATTACTAACTTTGTCATCTTCTGAACATCTCACCCATCAAGAATTCTCCTCTTCAATGAGCCAGATAGGATTGTGATCCTCTTTGCAGCAAAGAATTCTAACTTGTTAATTTGTTGTTCTAGCATTGTAATCCCCCATTAAAATAACTTCTCCCTATTGAGAATATGTGGCATTATCTTGCTTTAAAGTTGCATTATAATCTTTGCTGTCCAATCCCTTATTTCTGTAAGTTTTTGATACTTGAGGCGCAAAATAACATGCTGCAAGTCTTATGTCGTTCTCATTCTCTATTATGTTGAACCATAAATATTACTTCTCTGTATCTTCTTTCACTAATTGAATGTGACGACCTTCTTTTTCTTTCACTAAAACCAGTATTCCTTCGTAAACTTTGTCATTTTTTGCTACCTTGTTCCAAAATGTTAACTTCAAATAGTCGTCAAACATAGGAGTTTTGCAACCATCATGTTCATGAGTTTATGTGAGACAAATTATGTCTCTTCCTTTTGTAATAAGCCCTATCCCAGGTCCCCTCCTCCAAGGGTAACATCTACAGTTCCAATAAACTACACTTCGGTAGACCTCGGTAGGATTTGGTTGCTATGCGGTTTGGCACACAAGACTTGAATTTGAGTCTTCACCCCTTTTCATCCATGTTGATTATGTTGTTTTCATCCCTATTATAGAATTGCCTGTTTTTTTTTCATTGTCAACTTGTTGCCCTGTTTTTCCATGAGGCCCAAACACTGCAATAACCGCTTTACCATTGTCCAACATTGCTCTTTTCCCTTCGTTTCTTGTTGCTCTAACTTTCTCCACTTCTTCTCTTCTCTCTTCTTGTTGCTTGCTAGTTAAATCTTCATCTAGGAAGAAGTGTGAGCCTTTCAAGAGTTTTTTTTGCTTAAGAGATGATGTTTCTCTTGCACACTTGCCATGATGACTTTTATAGGTCGAGGTATTTCCTCACATATCTTTCCCACCCTCCTTGCTTTACAAATTTTCCCTCTCCAATGTAATTTCTCTCTCAAAAAGTCCCTTGTCAAATTGAAAGTGCTTTCATTCTTTCCATAGTCTCTGATTCCCCTGATAATACAATTTGTTTCTCTCTCTTTTCTTTCTTTATGTTCTCTTTCCTGTGCTCTACGAGAACTTACATCTTCTTTTTCCTCTATCCTGTGACCATTGGTGTCCTCAACCCTAGTTTTGATTTCTTTTGGAATGTATGTCTTCTTGTTCTCTTCTATCTTCTTTTCGGAAAGGAATGTTTGTTGACCCATTTGTGTATCTACCTGAGTTGTTTTAGAGATTATCACATCTTTATTTGCTTCCATTGCGTCATTCCTGCTTTGCCATGTTTTCTTAATGTTTTCCCATTCTCGTTTTCCTGCCTCTACAGCATCTTGTAACATTGTTACCTACTCTTTCAAAATTCTATTACATTCCATTAAACATTGATTTGCAAGTGTGATCTCTGAATGTTTGTTGTCTCTTTCTTGTTTGTTGGCTTCTAAAATTTCCAGCCTTGCCCTAGATTTCATCAGTTCTTGGACATAGAGATCTGATGACCAAGTAAGAGGTGTAGTTGTGGGACTGTACATGATTGGCTCTTCTTTATTTTTGTTGTTCTTCTTTTTATTTTTTATTTTTTCGGGTTTGTTTTTGTTTTCTTCTTCTTTGTTCTCATTTAAAGCGAGAAAGTTTGTGCTTTAAAATACCTTGATATTGTTTTGCATTTACCCAATTCCATTTTCCTGTTTTGTCAGCAGAAGCAATTTTGTCTTGGGCCATATGATTTGTTTCCACAAAATATGAGATCTCCTTGTCATTTTTAACATTTATTATTGATTGGTTTTCCATTTTGGAATTTGGGATTTCACTCTGCCTCTTCCTCTTACCGTTCACGGTGGGTTACGTTGTTCATTGTGCCTTTGTGCTCTTGCCTTCGTGCCTTCTATGTTCACGGTGCCTAAACCTAAAGAATAATTAAGATAAATTCTAGGGAAAAAAGTAGATTAGGAGAAATAAGCAAGGGGGAGGGGGAGGGGGTGGGGGAAATATTATGTAATAATTAATTAAAATATTTAATTGATTAATATTAAAATAGTAACTTTTTTAATTATGAAGAATTTATTACTATGATACATAGGGGATTATACAGAATAAAAACATAAGGGGTAATATATAAAATTATAAATATGAAGAGTATAAAAGACAAAATCGAGGGACAAGGAAGACTAGACAAGGGAAAATGAAAAAGAGGAAAGGGGAGACTAGGAAAAAAGAGCAATGCGGGGGAATATAAAAAAAATTTATCCAGAGAGAGCTGGAGTCCATCTTTTACTCAACTTCCAACCATCATCGCTATTGAGATTCTTAGCATGCCGCTCAATCTCAATGGCTTCCCGAAGCTTCCTATCGACAGGAAAATCCATCATACATAGAATCCAGGAGCATGCTGCAGACATTAGGCACAATTGATCCCGCACATCTGCTCTTGCAGAACACGTGAGAAATCGTGTCACCATGTTTGCATTGAAGACTCCAAAGTCATCACTAGGGTTGACCACTTCTATCATAGGAAGCTTCGGGAAGCCATTGAGATTGAGCGGCATGCTAAGAATCTCAATAGGGATGATGGTTGGAAGTTGAGTAAAATCTGGACTCCAGCTCTCTCAAGATTTAAAAAATAAAAAATAAAAATAAAATAAAATAAAATAAAAATTTATGTTTCCCCACATTGCTCTTTTTTCCTGGTCTCCTCTTTCCTCTTTTTCATTTTCCCTTGTCTAGTCTTCCTTGTCCCTCGATTTTGTCTTTTATACTCTTCATATTTATATTTTTATATATTACCCCTTATGTTTTTATTATGTATAATCCCCCATGTATCTTAGTAATAAATTCTTCATAATTAAAAAGTTACTATTTTAATATTAATCAATTAAATATTTTAATTAATTATTACATAATATTCGCCCCTCCGTCCCTCCCCTTGCTTATTTCTCCTAATCTACATTTTTCCCTAGAATTTATCTTAATTATTCTTTAGGTTTATATATTTCCCCTAGTAATAAATTCTTCAAAATACTTTTTAATATATATATATATATATATATATATATATATATATTTTTTTTTAATCTATTATTTTAATATTTGTTAATCAATCAAATAATTTTAATTAAATATATTACATAATACATTTTATTATAACACCTATTAAAATAAAAATTTCATTAATCAAATTAAAAATTTTAATTAATAAATATTACATAATAAAAATTATTATCATTATAATATTTATTGGCTCAATATTTATTTATTTTTAACTAACTAATTAATTCATTAACGACTAGTCTTAAAACGACTAGCTTTCTTTAGCTAATACCGGGTAATGATGCATCCACACTATTTATTCATTTAGATTGATTGGCTTTTCACCTTGTCCTGAGGATGAACCACATTAGTTGGTTCGAAACGTCGACCAAATCCTAATGATGTGGTTAATCCGGAAAGACATTTATCTAATCTATGGATCACAAAAGTCTCAGATCTAACAAATCCCATCTTCTTGATGTCTTTGAAAATAATGGGTGTAGTAGGGCCCTAGGCCTTAAAGCCTTTCAAAAAGCCTATAAAAGGTTAAGTGGCAAAAATGATCGTGTGGACCCTAACTCTAAGGTTATCCTCCCGTTCATCCAAAGGACCACATACAAGATTTCCCATGTCCTTAGGAGGAATAATGTCTCCTTCTCGTTCAAACCTCTTTGTACCATTATAAATTTTCTTGGTTTTGTTAAGGATCTTGTCGACCCGAAGGACAAGAAAGGTGTTTCCCTGGTTCCTTGTTCTTGTGGTATTCCCTATATTGGAGAAACTGGTCGATCCATTAAGCAAAGAATTCAAGAACATGCTGCAGACATTAGGCACAGTTGTTCCCGCACTTCGGCTCTAGCTGAACATGCAGAAAAATATTGTCGCCATGTTTGTATTGAGGACTCGAGGATCATTGCTAAGTTGATCATTTCCACCATAGGAAATTTAGAGAGGCTATTGAGATTGAGAGACACACTACGAATCTCAACAGAGATGATGGTTGGAAATTGAGCAAGAGTTGGACTCCAGCTCTCTCGATGTGATTCCCTCCCATCTCGCTTGGATTTTTATTGCATTTTGGCTCTTAATTTTATTCCGGTTTATTTTTTCCATTATAGTTTTCAATTTCTTATTTTCATCATTATTATTATGTCCTAGCTTTTCATTGTTTTATTTTAATTTTTATCATATTATTTTGATCCGTCTTACCCTTATAATTTTTAATTTATTATCTATTTTTCAAATAACTAATATTTTAATATTCTTATACTTTAATTATATGTTATTGATAAAAAAAATTGAATATTATTTAATATTAATTAATGAAATTAAATTAATTAATTTGATTTTAGTAACTAAATAACTAATTACCTAATTCTCTAATGGCTAGTTTTTAACGACTATCTTCGGGCAATGATGCATTCATACTATTTATTCATGAAGATCAATAAACCTCTTCACCTTGTCCTGAGGATGAACCACATTAGTTGGTTCGAAACGACCAAATCTTAATGATGTGATTATTCTGAAAGACATTTATCTACATTATGGATCACAAAAGTTTTAGATCTAACATTCTTAACAAAATTAAGTGTAAAATCTAAGGAAACATTTTTATTTCCATAAATTTGATCCTTCTGGGCCCTTAACAAATCTGAAGTTAAAATAGATTTAGGTTGGTTTAAATAATGCGTCATTCAAAATTTGTTGAACGTATAATTATTTTGATATTATTTCTTCAAGCAATATTATAGACACATACTCATACCATGAAATTAATCAAACATTCAAACGAAATATAAATGTACCATGTTAAATATATCAACTAGATGACATAATAGATACCAAACACTCAACACCAGATAGTTGATGTAATCAAACAGTTAGGCACCGAGTACATGACATATGCAACTCATACCTTAATGTATCTCAGGGGAGGCTATCTTGTTAGCACAGTCAACCTATATTAGCATAATATAACTTCTTAACACATCAACTTAAACAAGAATAAGGTCATGATATCCATAATAGTATCTAGCTTACATATTCACATCATAAGCTCACAAACAATTGTCATTCATGCATAACACTCGCACATGCATAGTTAGTCTAGATTAGTACAACACACTATCATAACTAGGTCAACTCATACCTGAATTTCATAACCTTAACTAACTGCATAGGCCAATCCAAATTAGCATGATACATTTAACATCAATATATTCATCCTATAAGCCTAACCATCAAGTTAACTAACGTATAACAACAACAAGTTAACATATAGCATGCTCATCAACAACATATAACATAATCATTGGGCTAGATACAAGTTAACATATAACATTCTCATCGACAACATATAACATAATAATCTAACAAGTTAACATATAACATATTCATCACCAACATATAATATAATTATAAGTTAATACAATGCCTAAATAACCAACGCATGTATGTATGATCACACTAGTCAACTAACATCTATCATAACATCAATAGAATGAGAGGCATACACATAACCATAATGGATATGACTACACTGATCAACCAACATTTATCATACATGTAACCATATTAACAATAGAATGACAAACATATAAGTAACCCTAATTATTATAACAACCATGAATCACATACCTGCATGCCAACCATACACACTTATATGACGATCTGCTCTTATCCCACAGTCCATTGTTGCAACTTCACTTTAATGATCTACATCTCCTACTCTATCTCAACCAACACATTAGCATCATAAAATACCAATATCATCGTGATGACCTAATTGCATGCAATGACCTTATGCACAAAAACCTCAATCAACCAATGCAAAATTGACCATATGCACCCACTTGACATGTATAACCAATCATGGACATCCAATGCATATTCAACATATGACATCACACAAGCAAGCATACACGGATAACACTGAAGCATGACCAATATGTAACCCTAGAATAAGCGACCAATGCATGAAAAATATGTAACAATATGTAAGCAAGCATGCACGAAAAATACACAAGCATGATCAACACATAACCAGTCATACACTCATGACAATTGTTGACAACAACACCATCAACCATTCCATGGTGACACCATTGCCACCACGGCTAACAAAACACGAATGCAACAAGAACATACACCATAGGTATGAGAAACACATATGAAACCAACAAAAAAACATGACCAACACATCATCCATCCAGTACAAGGGTTGAACCATGCTCTGATACCACTATGTGGTATCAGATATCAACCAAAGAGAATGGGAACTAGACATCACCCAAAGAGAACGGAAACCAGACACCACCCAAGGAGAGTGTAACCACGCTTTGATACCACTTTGTAACACCCTCTTCCCACATCTACCCAAGTAACTGGCCAACCGGGGTAAACATGTGACGAGAGGCTACTACTAGGTGACCTTCAGGAAGTGGAACCGATGAAAACACAACATACATGCCTTTTACAGCAACAACAACACCCCCAGGAGGTAACCTAACCATTCAGGCCTCTTACCCCTGGGTCACACTAACATTTTGACCTCTTTGAGCCATAGCTGTAGGCACAACCTTGCATGCCTGGGTCTAGGAGACTATAGTCGTAGGCATAACATTGCATGCCAGCAGGCAAGGCCCCAAATACTTTTTTTTTGTGCCAACAACCACGAGATTTGAGCCACCTTTTCAGGCCTAGAACCTAGTGTTATTCCAAAACCTTCATGAAAAGTTCAGAGATGATAAATAACAACAAGACAATGATACAGAAGGAATCACATCATTAAGAACTCATCTGGACCCCTACTATCCATGATAGGAGTTTTTTCAAACATGTCACAAATGTAGAAATTATACAACAAGCATGTATATCATGGATTCAATCCGATCTAACAATGTACTAAAGTTGAATATTGAATCTCTTCTACAAATAAATTGCGGAATTAAAAACACAATCACCAATCACATGAAGCAAAGAAGAATCAATCAAGCCACAACACTGATAATTTCCTGGGGAAATCTTGCTGCTCAAAACCCCACTATCTTCTATTGTATATTTAGCATGTAATCATGAAACAATTACGTAAAACTCTTCTCACAAGAGCCCTCATGTACTCAACTAATTGTCTCACATTGTCACATATAAAACTAACCAATACTTAGCCAATTCACTGCCTCCAGATAGCCTGCCTTGCTTGCGCAATCCCTGATGAATACAATCCCTAAAGAATAGGAATTTTGGCCATCCATGATTGCACAAGTATCATGGGCACTCCAATGGGTGTTTGGTTGCATGGGTGCAACCCAATAATCCTACAACTGATAGTCAGCTTCCCTTTCTCCTAGATCTCAATTGGGTCTCCACCAGATTTGACATGCATGCAAGTAATAATAGTAAATCCTCAGTTGCATGTGAGATCAATTACTGTGAATTAATTAATATTTAATTCACTTGATCTCTCACTAGTGTATCTAACAGTTACAACTAGCACAACTAAATTTAACTCACTTAACCGAGTTAAACTGATTACAACCTGCATTAACTAATGCAACACCGCACTTCGAACTCTGTTACAACTAGAATTACTCTGCATGCCTCACCAACTACCTCTAACTCTAAATTCATGAGCTAACTGAGTTTATCACTCTCAATTAACTATTACAATTTACTTTGAGACTAGATTACATTTTATTGTCCATCTTAATTAAGGGATAACTAAAATAGACATGCACCAAATTTAGCCTCGTGGGCCCCACCCTAGTGTAGGTTCTTAATGCACTAGGCATGGGTGCTGAAATTTTCTTGTTGAATTTCAACAATCCCTCTCGACAAGAAAGGGATTAGCCTTCACCCTGATCCTGCCTCTATGGTATTCGAATTTGCTCCTCGTGAGCGCCTTCGTCAGAATATCTGCATCCTGATCTTTCATGGGAATGTACTAAAGCAACATTATTCTTCTCTGTACACAATCTCTAAGATGATGGTACCAGATATCTATGTGCTTGGACCTATCATGAAACACAGGATTAATCAAGAGTTTAATGCAACTCTAATTATCAATATGTATCACTGTCAGATCCATCTAAGAACCATACAAACTAGCCAGGATCTTTCTCATCCAGATAGCCTCACATGTAGCTTGAATTGCTGCCATGTACTCTACTTCCATTGAACTGAGTTCCACAGATCGATGTTTCCTGTTATACTAGGAAACTGTTGTCGATCCTATGTTTAAGATCCCTCTTGATGTGCTCTTTTTTTCTAATGGACTACCTGCCCAATCTGCATCCATGAAGCCTTGAAGCTTCACTCCCTCTATCTGTCTGTACCATAGACCATACTCTGATGTGCCCCTCAGGTATCTCAAGACATGCTTCCCCCCCCTTCCAAAAGACCTTGGTAGGCTTAACCATAGCTTGAATCAGCTGGTTAACTGCATAGAAAATGTTTGGTCTGGTGTTCACTAGATACATCAGTGAACCAACTAACTGCCTGTAGACAGTAGCATCCACTACCTCTCTAGAAGTAGCATCCTCTTTCCTCCAATTTTCTGGAAGAGGAGTATCCATGGGTTTACAACTCTCCATGTGAAACTTACCCAGTATCTCCTTGGTGTACTTGCTTTGAGACACAAAAATTACACCATCCCGCTGCCATATTTCCAATCCAAGGAAATAATGAAGGAGTCCCATGTCCTTCATTTCGAACTCCCTTGCAAGATCCTCCTCGCATGAGTGTATCAGCTGCTCATCACCAGTCAAAATTAGATCATCAACATAAAGAAAAATAATCAATAGCTTACCCTCAACCACAATTTGGTACATGTTTTCATCTGCTTTACTTTTGGTGAAGCCCAGTATGGTGAAATAACTCTCTATCCAAGTGTACCAAGCACGAGGTGCTTAATTCATCCCATACAGTGCACTTTTGAGTCGGCACACATGTGACTCACTGTTGAAGATCTCGAAACCTTAAGGCTGCTCTATGTACACTTCTTCCTCGATGATCCCATTGAGAAATAAAATTTTCACATCCATCTGATGAATGCACCAGCCCATCTACGCTGAGAGTGCAAGGATGGATCTTATGGAAGAGTACCTTGCAATAGGTGCAAAAGTCTCATCATAATTGATCCCCTCGATCTGTGAGAATCCCCTGGGCCACAAATTTGGTCTTGTATTTCACCACACTCCCATCAACAACTTGCTTTACCTTGTAGATCCATATAGATCCAACCACTGATTTGTCGACTGGTCTTGGGACAATATCCCATGCACTGTTCTTAACAATGGAGTCATACTCATCCACCATTGCAACAACCCAAGTTGGTTGTTGCACTGTTTCCTGAAAGGAAGATGGTTCAATCATAATACATTTTCTCATAAGAGCCCTGTATCCAGTAAACCTGTGAGGAGATTGTTTCTGACTGTGTTGTGAAGTAGGGGATCCTACATTCTCTGCAGCATCAAGTCTCAATCTGTCAGCTTTTGTGGTTCACCTTCTCCCATTTCTGATGGATGGCTATGCATGAGTATTTTCCTCCACTTCATGATCCTTCGCATGTGGCTGCTCCACATCTCAAGGCTCATCCTTGGGAACCAACAGTTCCTCCTCTGCATGCAAGTCCAACTCCCTCTCAAGGGACAACTGCATGGCTTTCTCCTCATCAAATTTTATATCCCGTCACACAACAGTCATTCTGTTGTTTGGAAGATACACTTGATAATTGTGGGGTGTTTTAGTGTACCCCACAAAAATCTCGATCTCAATTGTTGATTCCAGCTTTTTCCTGGCGTCTTTGGTCACATGCACATAAACAGATGAGCCAGAAATCTTAAAGTGCAAAACATCAGGTTTCTTACGAGTGAAAGGCTCTTTAGGTGTACTCATGCCAAGTATCTTATGAGGACAACGGTTCTACACAAATACCGCAGTGTTGCATGTTTCCTCCCACAGATGCATCGGTAGGCGTTGATCATGCAACATCGTTCTTGTTTCACCCATGATCGTTCTGTTCTTTGTTTTCGTGACCCCATTTTGTTGTGGGTTATGAGGCGCTATCAATTCTCTTCGAATTCCTTCTTTGCTGCAGAAGTTCTTGAATTTGTTAGAGATGTATTCTCCACTGTTATCGCTCCTAAGAGCCTTCACTTGCTTCCCCGACTCTTTCTCCACCAATGCCTTAAACTCAAGAAACTAAGAGAATGTTTGATCTTTCTTCTACGTGAAGAAGATCCAAAACTTATGAGAAAATTCATCAACAAATATTACATAGTACTTATGTTTTGTTGTCGAAGCAACAGAGAATGGTCCACACACGTCTGTGTGAACTCTCTCAAGGATCCTTGAAGTTCGGTTCTCCTTCTCATGAAAGGTGGCCTTTACATATTTTCCCATAGTACACACCTTGCATGTGTATGACTGCGCAAGTGTACCCTTGGGAATACCAGTAGAAATTTTCTGCATGACCTTCAAGGCTCCATGGTGAAGATGGCCCAATCTCCTGTGCCATAATTCACCCTCATCCCGGCTCACCACTTTGTCTGCCTTGCCCATCATTGCTACGCAACCATCTACCTCTAGCTTGTAGAGATTCTTAACTTTAATCCCTATCCTCTTGGCTTGTTTTGTTGTTTTGTGTCATAGGAAAGCTTTTCCTTCACTAAAAACAACATCATAGCCTCTATCCTCCAACATTGCGACTGAGACTACATCTTTCTTCAAACCTGGTACATGCATTAGATCTTTTAATTGAAAGGGTTTACCTGATTGCCTCTAGAAGGTAATGGCACCAATCTCGGTAGCACTGTACCACCCATCATCACCCATTTCAATATGCATCTGGAGATCCTTCTCCTCTAAGCTACTGAAAAGTTCATTGTCACCTGTCATGTGAAAGGAAGCGCCACTATCCAAATACCACATAGATCCCAATGCATTTGACACCATACATGAGATAAATGAGAAGTCAAGCTCAAATTGCGAGGCCAAAGCCTCACCAGTTGCAGATCCTCCAGACTTCTTGTTCTTCTTCTTTTGTGGACAGTTAGCAGCATAATGCCCATGCTCGTGACAATGAAAACACTTCACCTTGGAAATGTCCTGCTTCTTGCCATTTTTGGACTCAGATTTGGAATGGAATTTCTTCCCCTTCCCCTTCTTCTCCTTGGCAGCTAAAGCACAATCTTCTTCATCTTCATTCTTAGATGAAGATCCATCTCTGGTGTTCCGTTTGAACTCCTCCTGCACCAAATTCGACCATAGTTGTTCCCAATCTGACAGCTTTTCCCTTCCGTTGACAGAGTCATGATAATTGTGCCACCTCTTGGGAAGTCTTAGGAGAGACAAGCTCACCAAATCATCATCAACGATAATTATACCAACACTCCCCAGTTCATTCTGACGTTGGACAAACTTTGTTAGATATTTTGGTATGGAGTCACCCTTCTCCATCTTGATCTTCCTGATTTTATCTTTGAGCGCGAATTTCCTATGATCGCTGCTACACTACAATAGATCCGTCAAATCCTTCCAAATTACATATGGTGTGGCTTTCCCATGGAGGCTTGAGACAATGTGGTGTCGTACTCCCTCCAATAAGATCCTCCTCGCCTTTGCCACTTTCTTTTGCCATGCATCAAGATTTTCAACATCTATCACAACAGGTTTAGGAACATCATTGTCAATGAATTCCTTCAAGCCATTGTCTTTGAGTACTGCCTCCATCCTGTCCTTCCAAGAAATATAGTTTGAGCTACCCTTGAGTGCATACTCCAACTTCAAGCCATTGAAAGCCATTTCAATCCTGAATCAGCTGTAGCACCAAGAATGTCTTTCTGCAAATTCGAATTCTATTCAGTCACAAACTCAGCTCCACCTTCACAATTGTGATTTCCTGTGCTCTGATACCATGTAGAAAATATACAACAAGCATGTATATCATGGATTCAATCCGATCTAACAATGTACTAAATTTGAATACTGAATTTCTTCTACAAATGACTTACGTAATTAAAAACACAATCTCCAATCACATGAAGCAAAGAAGAATCAATCAAGCCATAACACAGATAATTTCCCGAGGAAATCTTGCTGCTCAAAACCCCATTGCCTTCTATTGTATATTCAACATGGAATCATGAAACAATTACATACAACTCTTCTCATAAGAGCCCTCCTATCCTCAGTTAATTGTCTCACATTGTCACACATAAAACTGACCAATACTTAGCCAATTTACTGCCTCTAGACAGCGTGCCTTGCTTGTGTAATCCCTGATGAATTCAATCCCTAAAGAATAGGAATTTTGGCCTTCCTTGATTGCACAAGTATCATGGGCACTCCAATGGGTGTTTGGTTGCATGGGTGCAACCCAATAATCCTACAACTGATAGTCAACTTCCCTTTCACCTAGATCTCAACTGGGTCTCCACTAGATCTGACATGCATGCAACTAATAATAGTAAATCCTCAGTTGCATGTGAGATCATTGATTGTGAATTAATTAATATTTAATTCACTTGATCTCTCACTAGTGTATCTAACAGTTACAACAAGCACAACTGAGTTTAACTTAGTTAACTGAGTTAAACTGATTACAACCTATATTAACTAATGCACCACTGCACTTCGAACTCTGTTACCACTAGAATTACTCTATATGCCTCACCAACTACCTCTAACTCGAAATTCATGAGCTAACTGAGTTTATCACTCTCAATTAACTATTACAAGTTATTTTGAGACTACATTACATTTTATTTTCCATCTTAATTAAGGGATAACTAAAATAGACATGCACCAAATTTAGCCCTGTGGGCCCCACCCTAGTGTAGGTGCTTAATGCACTAGGCGTGGGTGCTGAAATTTTTGTGTTGAATTTCAACAACAAACATGAAAGATACATTATAAACAATAAAAGTTAGCATATGGGTCTCATACTTATCTGAGAATCGCTACGAAACATTTCTCCCCTACATCTTTAGCTGCCATACAATCTATTTGACCGTAGATACATTGTGCATTCATTTACAAGTAAAAACTTGGATAGAGCCATACATCATCACTCATAAAATACATGCTTATAACCAACATAATAACAACATAAATACAATGGATACAACAACAATCAAATCCACATAATGACCATTGAAATTATATATCAAATACCAGAGGAACGAGCTTCTCATTAATGACTGTAAAAACCAACTGGAGATGGGACTTCCACGTTCCACCCGACCATAGATTAGATGAGCCAAATATATCTTCAGTCGATCACCCTTGTGCCATATTCCAAGCATGAATGTGGGACTCAAACTGAAAGAACCAACTAGGGCATCCCGAGCCTAAACCACCTCACTCTCATCAAATAGAAATCATGCTTTACTATGGTCTACACTCGATCACTAGGCCAAAACAACCATGGATATCACTGGATTCTCTTTGCCTAAATCGTGGGGAGTTTTCTTGTTTCCTAGTCTCTCAGGATTTACCGCAACTCGCAGTCTAAATCAAGGGTCACTAGGCCCTAAACCAAGACATACACCAGGATTTACCCTATATCCCAAACTCAAGATTCATAGGCCTGAATGGAGATCCAACCACCTCTCGGTATTTACAGCAATCCAAACCCAAATTACTAGGCCCTAAATTGAGGAAACACATGAACCGGTTCTATAATCAGTCGGAGATCCACCTCACTCAGCTTTGAATCCATTCGACAATCTAGCTAAACGAAAACATGAGAACTCCACCACATCATGGCTATCCGAAAATGGCAAGGCTAGCCTGAAAACACTGTCACACCTGTTATTACACAATATTTTGTCGCATTCCTAAGTCCTTATCCTAAGTGTCATATTTTGTGTCACTCATGTCGAGAACGTCGCAAAGCGACAAAATCTGTATAAACTTGTTGATCCTGGATAAAATTCTTGATATATCCCCAAAGACCTAAAAGAGAAATGCTTTGAAGATTTTCTGCAAAAGTTTGTAAAAAAACCTTATTTTACAAGCCCAACACGGTTCTTCCCTTAGTAACCTTGAACTTATCATCCTGTCCCTAGCCTTTAAATAGCGTTGCTAGCGTGGGAATTCAGCAGTAAAGTTTCGTTTGTCCTCTTCAGACAGTTTCTCCAAAAATAGAGCAGAAGCTTCGACCTTTAGAATTCTCGATAATGGAGTTATGGTACTTGTTGGTTGAGGATATGGTCGAATACTCCCATTTTTTACCCTTGATCTTATCTCCAAATATTTTCCCCTTTGAGACAAGGCCTTTACCCCTCATTAGTGGATCCATAACCTCTCCAACTCTGCTATACAAGAGTTCCATGCTAGTGAGTCTTGGTTGGTCATTGTTGGTTGCCATTCTTCTACTTGATTGCGCCTAGATGTTGTCAATTTGTTGAAGAAAAAGAAGAGACTAAAAGGTTAGGCTTGGACTTGGATTTCCACTCCGAAGGAGGCCTCCAACATCAAGCAACAAGTTTTAAGCTTCCCTTTGTTCATTCAATAATACAAATTATTCTTTGCTTCCCATGAATATGTTAATATTCATTGATTTAGCATGATACTCCTTCATCTGTCATGTGGTTTGATTTGAAATATATATATGCTATGTATCTTTTGTCTTTTGTCGTATGATATTATTTACAAGTATTCGGATGTAGAAGGCATAACGAGGAACGAACCTGAAAGCAAAAGGATCAATAACAACAACGAGGAAATGACTGCATAAGGAGTGAGGTAGGCCATCTCCCTCTCTCGTATTACTTCAATGTTAAACTAGGAAAGCTTGTATTCTTTTTCACGGTTGTTACTAGACCCACTCATTGGGCTAGAGGGATCGCTTCTTTCTGAAGAAGGATTTGTCTACGTGAAAAATTGGTGACTCCACTTGGGATTTTATGCCCTTTTCACCCTCTTCTTGTGTTGTGTCTTCATGCTTATTTTGGCCAACCATTGAACGACCGCTTGTTTGCCTTGTTTTTTAGTTTGCAATTAGGTTTGTTAGTGTTTTAAGGTATCAAGTCTAAATATTTTCCTCATATATTTCTTTTTTTATATCTCTTTTCCTTGATTAGTGCACTTTTTAATAGATACAGTCGCACTTCCAACGCTTGTTTTTGCTGGAAGAGTCTCACTACATACCACTGGTGTTAATTGGTGGACCACACTGGTCTTAGAAAATAGAGATTTTTGGGGTCTCTTCTGGAAAACCCTTAGTGTGTCTTGATCCTTGAAATGTTTTATTTTCTTTAATTACATTATTTCTTGCTTTGAGTGTTTGCAGTTTCTTTGAAAAGCACAAATTAGTCTTATGATTTAAGTGGTAATTTTCTCTTTTGGTTGAGTCTTGTTGTTGCAAGTAAATTAAAATATTTGTTTACTGCTTGTATCGATCAATAAATATTGATTCTATGCTATAGGACAATAGTGAACTTTGTGCTTGTTTAAAAATTGGGTTTTGCATCTGTTTAGTTTTCATTTCAAGAATTACTTTTCGTTAAATGTGTAAGATCACTTGCATTGAAAGGCTGCTTTTGAAATTTCTTATTGGAAATAGATTACGAATTTTCAATAAGTGAAATCTTCTTAAGTCCATTAATTTCTTCAACTGCATTTCGTTATTCAAAGAGAAAAAAAAATAAATTGATTTAAGTGCATCTTAGTGAAAGTAGAAATCATTTTACTTTTGAATGAGTTGCATTTGTGATAGTGAAAAAGAAATAGTTTTACTTTCTAGAATTTTCATTTTGAAAAGTGAAAGGTGAAATCTAGATGGGGGGCATTTTGTTTGATGCATCACTCTTTGCGATCTCTGCCCTTATTAGTTTAGTTGTCATTGAAAATGAAGAATCCTTTTCTCATTTAGTTTCATCCTAGGAATTTGGGTGACATTGTTTTGAGCCCAAAATCGAAACTTAATTTCATATCAACATTAAAATGAACCTCAATTGACTTAAAGAGCATTTGGAATTAACACAAATATCTAGAGGTCTAGGCTAGAGACTTATTCCGACGTCGTTAAGTGTAGCAGTTGTCGCTAGCAGCCTATGTTTCATTCTGGGGGTGATATCCGTCCCACGTACAGAATTATATAGGACTATGCTCCATGTATGGTAAGTATATGGGGACGCTCTCATCGAACAATTACACATTAGACAATGCTACTATGGACTGAGCTCCCACATATTGTCGCGTATATTATGGGATACCCCACTAGGTTGCAAACCTGATAGAGGTAACCGAGTCGGTTGCCCTATAGATGTGATATACCGAACACAACATTTTGGGAGATTGGTTGACGTATGTCACAAATACTTGGTAATCCCCTCTGCCTATATTACCCTTTTTTATTTATTTTTTGTTGTTAAAATTATAAAATAAAATTCCCATGAAATAACATCTTACCCGTGCACGAATCCTTAGTATATCTTAGGTTGAGCCTAATGGCAACAGTTCCTGAGTTTACCAATCAAGGAATCCCCTCAGATGGGAATCCTAGTCCTTTTCCTTCTTTTGGAAATGTTGGAACTCCCTATATGGAAACGTTGTCCCTCCCAGGATTAACCATTGGTTTGCTAGTTTGGTTATTTTCAACTCCCATGGTTCCAAATGTCCAAGATGCTTCTCAACCAAGTTCACCTCTGCCTGAACAATGTCAGCCTCATGTTGACCCTAAAGTTGATTGCTTGGCTTTTTCACCTATTTATTCACCCTGTTCTTCCTCTTCGCCTGGTGAAAGTCTAGTTTCTAGTAACAATGAAGCCAAGAAGAAGAATAAGAGGATAAAGAAGAAGAAGCAAAATAAGAAAGGGGGCAACCAAGAAACCATTGCTACCATTGCAACTGATGTTGAAAAACCTTCCAATCAGCCCCGCAAAGTCAAATTCCCTTGCAAGTTATGTAAGGATGACCACCTTCTTAGGGATTGTCCTGGAATTCCCAAGATATTAGAAGTGTGGTCGACTGACTCACATCGGCCTTTGAAATCAGCCTCTGGAGATCATTTTAGTGACAAAACCTCAACCAGTCATAGTAAGGCCCATGGGAAAAAGCGGGAAGTCAAATTTCCCTATAAGTTATGTAAAGGGAATCATCTCATTCACCTTTGTCCTTATATGGATGAAGCCTTGAAAGCGTTGGATAAACTTACAACTTCTCAGTCTTGTCTTCCTGTTGGTTACTGGAAGTTTTCACCTAATTCTCCACTAGCTGATAAAGTGATTGATAAGAAGTCATCTATGGTCAATCCCACTATCTCTGAAAGTGAATCCCGCGAGTTTGTTCCCAATCAACCATCGATTGAGAAAAAGGTCAACCTGATTCCACCTTTAGTTGATCAAGCCTATCCTATAGAGAGTGAACCTCATACCACTCAGGTTATTTTTTTTTCTTCGTATTCCCATGAATTAGGTGGAAATCCTCCCATTCCCATAGTATAGGAGCCTGACCCTCACATTCTCGTAACATAAGGGGGCAGTTCTTCTGTTCCCATGACACCCCCTCCAAGTAGTCTGGTCACTTCCTTTGATGGATTCGACTGACAGGATATCATATTACTTCTTATGTGCCCTTTGAGTTCACATTACAGGACCATAATGTGGTCATACCTAGCACCATTGTAGATGAAGGCACATACGTTAGTATTATGTCCTCAACTTCTTGGTAAGATTTAGGTTCTCCACGGCTTGTGCCTGTTACCCAAATTTTTTTAGCTTTTAACAGAGGAACCAGTCAACCATTAGGGATCCTTCCTAAGTTTCCTATTACTTTGGGAGGAAAGACTATTTATATAGACGTAATGGTTTTCCAAGGCCCTTTGGAATTTAAATTACTCCTTGGGCATGAATATACTTATGTCATGGGAGCTCTTCTCTCTTCTCTCTTTCTTCTGATGTGTTTCCCACACGAAGGAACAATTGTGACCATTGATCAACTGTCATTCATTGGTCCTAATCAAGCTCCCAATCAACCATCATTCCTTAATGGTCCTTACATGCAAGTGGTATCCTCCCCACCACAGGTTAATTATGTTGCAACTTTTCCATGCATGTTTCTACTAATGATCTAGTGAGTGATATAGTGCATCATGTGCTAGGGGCATTGGACCCTGATTTCCAGAGTGTCATTCTCCCATTTGATGAGAACCTCTTGGAATCCATGACCTCTTATGGGCCATGAGAAAGGTTTTGGAAGCAACGAAGTTCTTTTTCTTCTGTCAAGCTCCTTAAAAAATGAAACAATGTCTTCGAAGCATAGTTCATTGTCTTGTGTCAAGCTCCTTAAAAAATGAAACAAAGTTCCGGAGTAGAGTTCCTTGTATTGTGTCAAGCTCCTTAAAAAATGAAACAAGGTGTCCATAGCAGAGTTCATTTTCTTGTGTCAAGCTCGTTAAAAAATGAAACAAGCTGTTTTGAACATTGTTGGGTTAAGGGGTCCTGACCCAGGTTCGGAGGTTAAGGTTTGCCAACAAACCCCTATATTACTGGCCCTTTCGGCAATGACCTACTTTTGCAGGCCAAGGTCTCACCCAAATTAGTATGGGAGGGTGCTGGAACCAGGCTTCCGCACCCTAGGAGAGAGTAGGTAATTTGAGGCAATTATGTGTTGTAACTTATCAAGTTCACACAAAATGAGTCTATTCGTAAACCCTTAACAGTATAATCATCACATAAAGCTACTATCTCTAACAGATCCAACTAATACATTTACGTCCACGTGCGCATTAGCAAATAACATCACAGAACATTATAATTGTAGCTAGATCACAAATACATTCACAGCTTAAATACAGATCACAGATACATTCGTAGCTTAAATAAATACCATAGATGCACTTCAAGAGTAAACACAATCAATCCAGATAGCACAAAGATACTTCAAATATATTCTGCATTCATTAGCATCAAAGATCCACTTACAACCCAACCACAGCCTGTGCACACAGCCTAACGAGGTCCGCACACAGTAGGATTGAGGATCTCCGTGCACACAGCCAATGGGAGTCCTTAACCAAAACAACCCAAAATAGATCTTAACAATTCACACGTAGCATCAATCTTATTTCTTACTTACCTACTAGCTCCAACTCTCTATCTATTTATAACATCTTAGCCTTTTCTATCCGATGTTCCACAAACCGTGGTTTTCGGACCCTAGAGATACCCTTTAACCCATTACAAAACATTATGGGCTTTGACCCACCCCAAAACACCTACGCAAGACCGACTATTACAAAATTATACCAAAAACGCAAGTTAGAGAACCCCGTTCCAACAGGCCCCCAACACAATCTCGTGACTCATCCCAAGTCACTGTGGCCGTGGGGTTTGCATCTTTTCCTGAAGCTGCTTAATCGTATCAACCAGTGGTGGCAACCCTCCTTCGCTTTGCGCAACACTGTTTTGAGAAATATCCACTAACTTCTGCGAAGTTGGACCTTCTGTAGCAGTAGTAACGCTTTCCAAGGTTTGGTTCAGTTGCTTAACTGTGATGTCTACTTCCTGAGAGAGCTTGAGGGCTTCATCGGCCCAAGGCTTGAGGTGGTCACTGAGAACCTTATTTTTGTGGCAGAGCTATTCAATGTCATATCGAAGTGTGTGGATGGTATGTAGTCGTGCCAGGCGTTGAGCTGGAATCAAAGTTGACATAGTAGCTTCGAGCTGTTCAAACTCTTCCTCCTTCTGGCGCAACTCTTGAGTAAAATCACGCAGGAGAGGGTCGCACTGCACCTTAGACCACAGCTGCATAGCTGTCTCCAACAACTCTGCGCCCTGAGAAATCTGAGTTGTAATAGCATTGGTGGCCTCTGTAACCAACGCGACTCACTGGGCTCTTACCTTAGGTGGAGTTTCTATCTGCAATTTGGCCTGTAAGGAAGCAATCTACTGTTCCATCTCTGTCTTGCTAGTTTGAATTTCAGTCCTCGAAGCCCTTAAGTGCTACAATAAACCCCTCAATCTTGGCCTAAGAGGTAGGAGAAGCCAGGATGTCCTCAGTTACATATGTGCATATCCTACTAATTAGGCGTTCCAACTCAGTCTACTGCGTGGTGGCGAGGGTACATGCAGCTTGCACCTGGGACACCTCGGTGATTTTCTCCACAATCGTCTGCTCAACTTTACTGAGCTACTGGTGCACCCAGCGGTCTCTATGTTGAATCTTCGAAAAAAGGGATGCGTGGAGGACTTGCAGTGGTTCATGCGGCAGTTGGGCTAAATCCAATTGTACCTCTGCGCAGGACTGGACTTGCACTCCTAAGGCAGGTGGGCTCAAGATGAATGTTGTGCCTGGTAGAGGGAAAAGGCGACTTTCCATTGTGATGATCAATTCGCTACTTGTCGCTGGGGGCAACCTCGTCTAAATCATGCTTGTCTGCAGGGTGTCAGTTTTGAGCTGCATAGCTCATACTAAAGTGTAGCGACCGTGGCCTTCTGCTGCTCTTCCAAATCCAGTCATTTATCTTATGAGGCAAGGGTGACTGTGTCTGCGATCTCCTCCAAGTATTCCTCCGTCAGAGTAACTTCAGTCTCCCGACCCGGCCTTATAGCTAGTTGTTTCTTTCGTTGGCCTTTAATAGGGTCACCAGTCCATTTCGTACCACGCGAGGAGTCGGTACCTTGCGCATACAGACCTTCCATGCCCAGATCCTGCTGTGACTCTTGCTGTGCACCCTTTTCATGGTCCTTTCCATGTCCTTCTATCTCCTTGGTGGTATCCGGCGAGGTGGTCTTCTTGGTGCTCATACCTGCGGTGTCTTGCGTACCTGATTTGAAGCATCATTTCCAGTGTGGAGGCCAAGTAGCAATAAGACGATCAATCTCGTCGTCAGCAACCATATACGACAGTGATACCCATGCTGGATCCTTCTGGCTCCGGACCTGCACATTATGCATCGTAACCTGGAACGCTGCAATGCTCTTATACTTGTCATAGATTGTTGGTGACAAGCGCAAACGGGATTGGATTTCTACTGCGAGCCCGATCTGAAATAGGACCCATAAGACCTTAATATCTTCAATGCACTTCTCATCCTTTGAATCCCACAGATTCACATACCGCGCCCCTTCGCACATATTTGGATCGAGCTCAGGGAGGACTGAATCTTCCGGGGCTTCCCATGCGACTAGCGCGACCAGGAGCAACAACCAGGAGTAGCAGAAAGCCCTTCCATGATCCTAGGCTTCGTGCACGTTCTCCAAAAATTCATTACACAAGAACTGGGACTAGTTGAAGCAGACCCCTTTCTCACAGCGACCAACTAACTGAATTACATATGTGGGGACCATGGAAACCTGGAATTTGCGCATCATTTTTCATGCTAACAACAAGGTGCCTATGCGCGCACCGAGGTCGCTGATAGTGCTGATCATGAACCCCCTAGTGTTCTATTCAATGTGGTAATCATCGTGCACCTTATCAGTGATCTGTTGCTCGTATTCCTTACCTCGCGCTCCATGGGATTCAACCCCTTCTTGGGAAGACTAGTAATACGGTGAATGAGCGTTGCATCTATGGGAATGCAGTCCTGGATCCACAAGCGGATGTCATGGACCAGAGCTAGAAAATGTCGCACAATTTTGTTGGTGATATTGTAGTGGCCAAAGTGAGGCATCCGTAACAGGTTTAGTAACCTGAAATTAGCCAATTTGTTTTCCCACGACAAGGGGACTACCTTCAGGACGTCATCCTCCAATACCCTTTCGAGATATAGCTCTGGTGCCAATTCTAGGAAGGCCTCTAGGTTGGTTAGATCATGATCGTCGAATTTGACCTTGTGGAGCTTGCCAAAGGACTCTCCAATGATGGGGACCTCGCCCAGAATCAGAGGCATCTGCAGATAGGCGCGCATGCCATAGAGATTCTTAGGCGTGTGCACCGAGGGCCTGCGAGGCCAAACATAGGGTAGTAGCTAGCTTATTGGTTCAGCGATCCGGGCCTCTTTCTAAGCAAATAGATATCCCTTTGATGGGTTAGGCGAACGTGCCTAGGACACCGTTCACGGGGATTTCACGTTTTGAGGGGAGGTACGTGGGTTCACCCCAACCCATTTCGCAGCTCTCCCTGGCCCTTGCTCCTGGCATTTTCCCTTCCCCTTCTTTTTCTCCACCTGCTTTCTCTTGCTTGGTGTGGACATAACCTCCTCAACCTCAGGGGTGAATTCTAGTTATTCATCAGATTCTTTCTCCATCGAGGCCACAGTCTGCGAAGATTCAGTGAGATTGGATGCAGTCATTCTTGCACGAAATATGAACTTAAGGTTGCTACTATCAGAGGGGGTAGCACCCCCAAACATGAACATAGTACATTAGTTACCAGTAATTGCAAGGCACAAGTTGTTCAGAACGCACGGAACCCTCTTCTGAGCTCCCCTCCTACTTTTATAGCCTTGGGTGGTGACCAACGGTTGGGTAAAGTTTATCTGAAACTTACCATCAAGTAAACGGTAAAAAAAAATTAGAAATTTCCTCATTAATTGCCGGCTGCCCACTCTTCTCAACGGTAAAATTTGCTTTTTACCCAGTTTGATTGTTCCAACGACTAGTTTTCGCAGCTGTATATTACCCCTGCGTTGCCAGCGCACCCTTGCACTCTCAGCGCACCTCTCCGAGCCTCCAGACCTGCGATCAATCCCTGCACGTACCACAGTCTGGCCTACGTTTGTCCCCCTACCTGCGCATATTCCATCCCATACAGCTACTCCGACTATATAGTCGTTTGATCCGGTATGGTTTGAGCCAGCTGCCATTGACATATCCTGGTACCATATCACTGTTCAGTGTGGCTAACCAGACAACTCCTCCAACAATAATTTCTTTTACCATATAGGGACCTAGCCAGTGCTGACGGAACCTCCCCTGGTGCTTCGCAAATTGGCTATCGTATAGTAGTACCAATTCTCCCTCTGCAAAGATCTTTTTCCGAATATATCAAGCATGCCATGATTTTTCCCGAGCCTTCTGAACTTGTTGATGGAAGTTAGCAATGAAACGATCTTCCTCTAAGCCATGAGTTGCGCTAACCGCTCCTCCATGATATCAGGTTTTTCCATGTTCATAAAGGCTGTGATGCGCATGCTAGGAATAATATACTCCATGGGCATAATGGCCTCCTTTCCATAAACCATCTGAAATGGTGTTTTCCCAGTCAGTTTCTTGCAGGTGGTTCAATAGGCCCACAGGAAGGATGGGATGTGCACGTCCCAGTCGTTGCGATCGACATTATAGACCTTTTGTCAGTGCCTGTTCCAAGATTTTATTAAAATATTCTACAACTCCATTTTCCTGTGGATGATACAGGGTGATTTTCGCATGGTGGATCTGAAATTCTTCAGTCAAGGCCTGTATTGTTTCATTAATCAAATGTGTACCTCATCAAGATATTTGGACAACCAAACCTGGTTAGAATATGTTCAAAAATGAAGTGCGCAACAGTATCTGTAGTGCAATCCTTCACAGCTTGCGCTTCGGCCCATCTGGTTACATAATCAGTTGCAGTGATGATGTAGTGTGCACCTGTCTTCTTCCCTGGCGAGTTAATGGGCCCAACGAAATATATGCCCCATTTTTCAAATGCTTGCAGGGCCATCTATGGTTGCAGGGGCATTTTATCTCTGCGCGATGGTCTTCTTGTCCTTTGGCATGTGTCGCAGGATTTGCAATAATCGTGAGAGTCGCTATGAGGTGTGGGCCACCATAAGCCAGCTCTCAAGATCTTCTACACTGTCGCCTTCCCTGCGTAGTGTCCTCCTACTACGCCCCCATGGGCTTCTGCTAAGATGGCATGTCTTTCATGCTCCAAAACGTATCTTCGCAGCACCTCATCAACTCCTAGCTTATACAGGTGGCCCGCTATGATGGTAAAATCCCTTGCGCGGGTTACCAATTCTTTCTTTTGTTGTACTAAATACTCTGCAGGCGCCAATGTCGTAGTTAAGAAGTGAATGATGTTGGCAAAGTGCGCATCAAATACCTTAATAGAAAACAATTGCGCATCGGGCAGTCCTTCTTCTAGGTTGGTCGAATCTTCGCCACTTTTGATTCGGGATAAGTGGTCTGGCCTGACATTTAGATTCCCTGGCTTCACGATGATCTCAAAGTCATATTCTTGAAATACTAGAAACCATAAACAAATATTCCCCCCCCCCCCCCCCCCCACAACACAGGCTTATTCACTAGGTACTTCAAATCCGAGTGATTTGTAAACATCTTGAAGTGCCCGCCTATCAGATAATGCCGTTATTTATGCATGGTGTATACCATGGCCAACCCCTTGCACTCAATAGTAGAGTAGTTGCACTCCGCAATAGAGAGTTTTCTACTATAAAATGCAACTGGATGGTCTATGTCTCCTTCCCCAGGCTGCGTAAGGATAGCTCCCAGGGCGATCCCTGAAGCATCTACATGTACATGGAAAACCTTCGCCCAATTAGGAAATATAAGGATAGGTGCAGAGACCATCTTCTCCTTGAGTAACTCAAATATCTTCTGACACTCTGCATCCCAAAAAAAGAAAACATCCTTCTTTAGCAGCTTCTCCATGGGTGTTGTGATTAGTGAATACCCTTGAATGAACTTCCTGTAGTAGCTTGTATGTCCAAGGATAGAGCGCAGTTGTTTATGTGTTGTAGGGACTGCTAGGTTGATGATAATTGCGACCTTAGTGGGGTCAACCATCAGTCCCTGCCGACAGACTATGTGGCCTAGCAAGATCCCGAAAGGTACACAAAATACACACTTCTTAATATTCAAGGAAATCTGGTGCTTCTTAAAGGCGTCTAACATCATGCGCAGATTCGAGACGTGATTCTTTACCAAGCCAAATACTATCCAATCATCAAAATACACCTCCAAGAACTTGTGGATGAATTCCTTGAATACTTTGACCACCACCCACGAAAAGATGGCAGGGGAATTCTTGAGCCCAAATGGCATGACAGTGTACTGGAAGGATCATTATTCAGTGGAAAACGTAGTTTTGTTGCGATCTTCAAGTGCGATCCTGATTTGATGGTAACCCGAGAAT
The DNA here is from genome assembly GCA_034641835.2 of Pinus albicaulis. Classification (NCBI taxonomy): domain Eukaryota; kingdom Viridiplantae; phylum Streptophyta; class Pinopsida; order Pinales; family Pinaceae; genus Pinus; species Pinus albicaulis. The sequence continues at coordinate 577,616,708 of CM076584.1, read as the reverse complement.
CCGTCAACGAATGAGTACGCCTCCTGCCCTCACACACTATCAAGAATTTCATTAGAAAATGGCGTAGGGAAGGGATCGTGAACGCAGGCATCGTTCAATTTTCATAGGTCAACATAGATTATTATTTTTCCTTTGGTCTTTTTCTCCTGGACCACTACAAGACTTACCCAATCGGACTATTCTACCGGTTCGATGATACCTACGACTATCATTTTTTCAATTTCTTCCCTGAATTTTTGCTTATACTTGGGGTTCAATCGATAAGAACACTGCTTAACAAGGCGCGCATCTTGTTTCAAAGTGATGCACATGACCCATAGGTCCCCTGTAATACCTTTGAGTTCCTAGAATTTCGTAGGAAACAAGTCCTAGTATTCTGTGAGGATTTCTGTGACCTTCCCAACAGTGTCATCATCCGAGTAATCCCCAATTTTAGCTAGCTTAGGTTTCTCCTATGTTCCAATGTTGAATTCCCTTAGCTTAAGAAGCTTAGTCACATCAACAGTCTACAATGTAGGTCCAAAAACTACGCATTCTCGCTCCAATTCCGGGATAGTGATATTTCGCGGGTCTTTATCACATTCCTCCATCGATAGATTACGACAGTTGACAATATCTTGCATCTGTGTATCCCAGGCTGGTGCCCCGTATTCCACACGAGGTCGTGATTCATCAAATACTAGGGCATTTATATCCTGCAGGGCTTCGTCAAGTGCCTCCATTCCACCGATCAACCCGAACGTCCCTACAAACTGATCCTTCAGGGTTTCCCAGTGGCGGGTGCGCTGATGTAGCTCTACATCTAAATACCATGCGGTGGGAATTGGCCCTAGGTTATTAATGAACAGGTGGACCCATTTGTCCGTAGTTCTTTCACGCCATTCCTCCATCCATGTGGACAAGTGCTCGCGCAGGTCTCCTAGGCCTAGGAAAGTTTTCATGCGTAGGTGAATTGGGGGTTCAAACTGTAAGACCATCATCTCACGACATTCCTCCCAACCCTGGAACGTCCCCTTATGATTTTCCCACCACCGCGCAGGTGTTGCGCGCATGGCTAGGTTAAGTGCCCACATTCTTCACTCCCTTGGAACTTCAGCTTCGAATGATCATAAAAAATTCTTAATACTACCATAACCATCAAAGTAGGGCAGTTCTCTTACCTCTTAGGAGATACACCGGAAGCTCTTTATGATCCTAAGGCATCACAACACAGATACGTCATGTAACCGATTCTACCAATTCTCTATCTCTCCATCGGAGTCAGAGAGGCATTCACTGTCTTTCTCCCAGTAAAGCACACCATCACCTGTAGGATTAATCCAATCCTCATCCCAGGTGGTGAGTTTATAAATATGATCTATGTCGTCTCCTTCGCGCACTGGTTCTGTATACTGCTCGCCTTTCACAGGGTCTAGAGGGACTATCACTCTCGTACCCTCATTCTAAAAAACCATGCTCCTTTTCTTTAAGTTGATAATACCTCCCATGTCTATTGCCCAATCCAGTCCTAGGAGCACAGGATAAGGGTCCGCATCTTCCACAATCTGAATTATTTCAAAGTCTGCGCGGTACCTTAACTCCTGCGATATCTACCATAATCTTTGATAGCCTCCCCAATGGTATGATCTTCTGTTGGTTAGCCATGCGTAACTGTATAGTAGACCATTCCAGCTTAGGTTCTCCCATCCACTGCCATGTTTTCTTGGGTAGTACGTTTGCATCTAATCTCAGATTCAAGATGACTTGATCCATTTCATAGTCGCCGATCTATGTTGTTAGCCGCATCTCCCGCCCAGTGCGCTTCTTGTGCCTTCCGGATAAGGGGTTCAACCGCATCTTTATCCTCATCTCCTCTAGTAGCCATGTCGTTGTGCGTTATGACATTAACACTTGGTCCTTCATCCCGCGGTTCCACCTTAACCCTCTACACATTCTGCATTGGTGTCTATTGTTTTTCGTGCATTTTTTCTATCAGTAATGGGCAATCTTCGATCACGTGATCCAATTGTCTAGAATATTGGCAAGATTGTCATGCAGGGTTCAGATAGTGCCTTGCGAAGTGCCATATTTCTCCACAGTTGTAACAGATCAATTGCCCTCTTCCTCAACCCGCGCCTCCACCCCTTCCCCCTCCCCTGCCTCTTGATGGGGAGCCTCGTCTACCTGAGGGAGATAGTGGTGAAGAAGGGTTAGCTTGTACCCTGTATAGGTTCCCTCGATCTATCATCAAGTCATAGGTCTGACAGTTACGCTCGTCATGTCTTATAGAGGAGCAGAATAGACACCATTGTTGCTTCAATTATGGAACATAAGCACCAAGACAGGGACAATGGTTTTTATAGTGTAGTCCAGCAATGCGACAATCAGCGCACCATAACGTCGGACCACTTGGCCCCGAACCCTACTTAGGGCACAATGTGTTGGGTCCCCCAGCCTGCATGTAGTCCGCCAACAGCGGGCACTGATCCTTGGTGTGGCTAGACACCCTACATCGTATGCACCATACGATGGGCTAGCTTATTTTCCTCGTTCTTTTCGCAGATTCTGGATTTCAAGGTGCATTGCCTCTAGCTATCCCTGGATTTACTACACCCCAGATTGGGCATCGTCTCTTGGCGCAACTTCTAGTTTCATAGCAATCTCCAAGGCTTTCTCTTGCATCTCAATTGCTTGCTGAGCCATAGGTCCACGCAGGTCAGGTAGAAGCATAGCGATACCATTCCTTATGCTGCCCATCATCATACTGAAATTCCCCATATCTAATAACATTCTTTAACCATTGATCTGCTTCCCATACAAACTCAATGGGTCCCTGTCTAAAGTCTTTTAGGTCAGTTAATAGTGGCGAGTAGGACTTAGGCTTCTGGAATTGTTGTTTTAAAGCTTTCTTAATCTCTTAAATAGATGGATCTGCATGTTGGCCTACATATCCCATATACCAGTCCAAGGCCCTTATTTTAAAGGCAAGGGATAGTTGCACTCTCTTTACAGCATCAGTAGCCACATTCGGTGCAGTCCATACTGATTCTGCTACAAATCAAAATCGTTCCATATCCTCATCTCCTACACCCTTAAAGGTGGGTAGCTTCATGCGTGTGGCCATATCTTCTTCTGGTGGTGGAGGAGGTGTGGGGGAGCTCTTACCATCATGCTGACTTGAAGGCGGTGTCGGAGGACTATTTCCTGCATGGGCAGCTAATTATCTTAGTGGACTGTAGATGGATCTATCGCCTTCTCGGTTGGTTCAGTAGTACTTCCCGCTTTGCGTTGTACTCTCACTCTGATCAGAGGTCATTCATTTGGTGTGGCTACACATAATGCCCTTTTCGCACAGTAATATTTTAATTAACATGGCAGTGTTCGCAAGAAATTACCCCGGAAACCTTTGAAGAACCTCCACTCTGCCTCAGAATAGGATACAAACTGATCGACTACGAATTCTATTACAAACCCTCCTAGCACGCTATCCACCCAATAATCTACCATACGGGTGATCGTATTGTCAGTCTTCTCTAGCTGTTGAATCAATTCCAGTGTCCACTGCGTAACCTGAACGTTCTTCCAACACGTCTGGAATTCTACAAGCCTTGCTAGCCACTCCTAAAGCTCGTGCGCAAAGTTTACAAAGAAAATTTCATAGACTTATGTGAATATGTACATGTTCTTCCACTTCTCAGCTGTCAGCTTCGTGATGCGATTCTCCTTTATAGAAAATTCATGAATCTGTCTTTCAAACAAGTCTTCAATTTCCAACTTCTCAGGTCTCCAAATACCTTGTGGAATTACCCGATCTCTCCCTCAAAATGCTCCCGGTCCCGGAAACGTGTCGGGTTAAGGGGTCCTGACCCAAGTTCGGAGGTTAAGGTTTTCCAACAAACCCTCATACTACTGGCCCTTTCTGCAATGACTTGTTTTCGCATGCCAAGTTCTCACCCGAAGTAGTATGGGAGGGTGTTGGAACCAGGCTTCCGCACCCTAGGAGAGAGTAGGTAATTTGAGGCAAGTCTGCGTTGTAACTTATTAGGTTCACACATAATGAGTCTATTCGTAAACCCTTAACAGAATAATCATCACATAAAGATACTATCTCTAACAGATCCAACTAATACATTTGCGTCCACATCCGCATCAGCAAATACCATCACAAAACATTATAATCATAGCTAAATCACAGACACATTCGCAGCTTAAATGAATACCACAAATGCGCTTCAGTAGTAAACATAATCAATCCAGATAGCACAAAGATACTTCAAATATATTCCACATTCATTAGCATCAAAGATCCACTTACAACCCAACCATAGCCCGCGCACGCAGCCTAGCAGGGTCTGCACACAGCAGGAGTGAGGATATTCGCACACACATCCAGCATGAGTCCTTACCAAAAACAACCCAAAATAGATCTTAACAATTCGCATGTAGCACCAATATTATTTCTTACTTACTTACTAGCTCCAACTATCTATCTATTTATAACATCATAGCCTTTGCTATCCGATGGTCCGCAAACCGTGGTTTGCGGACCCTAGAGCTACCCTTTAACCCATTATAAAACATTAGGGGCTTTGACGCACCCCAAAACCCCTACACAAGACTGGCTATTACAAAATTATACCAAAAACACAGGTTATGGAACCCTGTTCCAATAAGCATGGTTAAGCTCATTAAAAAATGAAACAAATCCCCTTCTCATTTGAGTTCTTGATTATATATCGTAAATTCCCAGTCGTTTGTTTCACTTGATCTCGTAAATGAACCTTCATTCCATCCACTTGTTAGTAACCAGTTGTGTACTTAGGTGAATGAGATGAATCTTAGGGGGAATCTACCTCAGATTGAGTCATTATGCTGGGGTCATGCAAACTTTCAAGCATAGTTTTTCTATGTTTCAATCTTGTGAAAAAATGAAACCATTTTCAAGCATAGTTTCCCAGGTTTCAAGCTTTTGTAAAAATGAAACCATTTTTATCCTATCTCTCATGATTGCCTTTTTATCTACCTCTTTTTCCAGATGAGCCTTGGTTTTCTAATTCCATCTTCACCATTTGCTTGCCTGATCGTACGCTCTCACTTGGTTGCTTTACCCTTGCCTAGGGAACCATTGCAATGAGTGGTCTTGTTAGCCAAACTCTTGACCTTTGAATTTTTTTGAGCAGTTCCATCATCACCGGAACCATTTTCTACCTTTTATACCACTTGTTCCTCTAGGAGGATTCATCATTCAACTCTTTTCTGACTCTTGAAACATGAATATATTGTTGATCACTTGTCCTTTCGAGCTCGTTAATTTAAATGAATTGACATTATCTCAGTATACGTTTACCCCTATGTTGGGCTGAGATTGACTAATTATGAAAAATAAATACCTTGGTCGATCATGATCAAGAGGTTCTCTCTGATATTGTTTTCTACCTTTTCATATTCGAGAGACTATTTATGAAAAGGGATTTCATCCTAAGTGTGAACTTATACGCCAATCATATGGTATCCTCTTCAAGTTTTCTATAAAAAATAAAGAGGTACTCATTGTAAATACAGGGGTAAAATGGAAGTAAAGCATGTTTTGTATTCCGTACCAAAGGCAGCATGTTGCTCTTGAACATGACACTCATCTGCATTTCATGTCGGGTTGGGGATATCCTTAATCCATCATTTCCTTGGTTTGGGGAATCCATTTGTCTCTCATTCAATCATCATTTATTTTCACCATGACCTTTGATCCCATTTTGAGTCAAATGCTGCCAAATTCTGGATTCGTGTCACCGATATGTTCAAGAGAAGTCCTATCTATAAAATTCAAACACCCTCTACTTATTTTACCCTCTCTGCAACAATCGTGAATCACTTCTATCATCTTGAGAAATCCTTTGTTTTGCGTCGATGATGTGGGAATCCGATATGGCCCTCCTTCGACAGTTCACTTCTTGTCGACTTCATCTCATTATCCAGGAAGATGATTTAGAAACTCCTTTCAGTACCTTGGAGCTTGCATGCCTAAACAACAAGTTCTTCGCAATCAAGGACAAGTTCACATCATTGGCCTTCGATCGAATGATTCTACAAGTGTTCGAATTCAACTCATTCATTCACACTTGTAGATTGTGGTGTCGTACCTTGAGGGCCATCATCATTATTGGTGGTTTCTCTCGCACTTGTTAACAGTTTACATCATCGACTAGTAATCAAGTGGTTTCTACCATGTTCGACATCAAGACATTTATTCACATTATTAGATTTGTACAGTGGGTAGATTGAGATAGAAACCACTTGATTACCCTGAATTGCATATGTTATTATCTAGGCTACATGGAGTTATTGAGTATTCCTGATTGTACACATGATCCTTTCTATATGGATGACTGCAACCAAACTGTGGATCCATTTCCATGATCTCTTTCAGATGGATGGTTGCATCCATGTCGTGGGTTCATGTTTTATTTGATGCTTATTCAAAGATATGATATTAGGCATTTTTTTATCAGATATGTCATATTTTGTATCGCGTTTGATTAGCAGGTCTCCTCATGGTGGTTTTCCAAAGTCCTTGCCATCGATGATAAAGTGATTCAACCATCACTTCTGGTTCTGCTTTCATGCTTTAGGGGGTAGGGGTAGGGGGCATATGTTACATAGTATTTTGTCACATTCCTCAGTCCTTATCCTAAGTGTTGTTTTTTCCATTGATCATGTCACGAACGTCGCAAAGAGAAAAAAGTCGTATAAACTTGTTCATCCTGGATAACGTGCTTGATATATCCCCAAGAACCTAAAAGAGAAATGCCTTGAAGCTTTTCTGAAAAAATCTGTAAACAAACTTAATAGCCTTGCGATTTTCACCCTGTCCCTAGCCTACAAACAGTGTTTCTAGCGCGAGAATTCAACTGTAAAGTCGTGTTGGTCCTCTTCAGGCAGGTTCTCCAAAAATTGAGCAGAAGCTTTGACCTCTAGAATTCTCGAGAATGGAGTCCTGGTACTTGTTGGTTGAGGATATGGTTGAATAATCCCATTTTTTACCCTTGATATTGTCTCCAAATATTTTCCCTTTTGAGTTAAGGCCTTCCCCCTCATTAGTGGATCCATAACCTCTCTAGCTCTGTAATCAAAGAGTGGCATTATATTGAGTCTTGGTTGGCCATTGCTGGTTTCCATTCATCTGCTTAATTGTGCCTAGATGTTGTCGATTTGACGAAGAAGGAGAAGATATTGAAAGGCTACACTTGGACTTGTATTTACACTCTGAAGGAGGCCTCCAACATCAAGGCACCAGTTTTAAGCTCCCCTTTATTCATTTTTTAATACAAAGTATGCTTTTCTTCCCATTAATCTGTTAATATTAATTGATTTAGCATGATATTCCTTGATATGTCATGTGTATCTCTTTGAAATATATATATGTTATGTATCTTTCGTCTTTTATCATATGATCTTATTTACAGGTATTTGGACATAGAAGGCATAACAAGGAACAAACCTGAAAGCGAAAGGATCAATATCGACATCGAGGAAACAACTACATAAGGAATGAGGTAGGCCATCTCCCTCTCTCATATTACTTCAATTTTAAACTAGGAAAGCTTGTATTATTTGTCATGGTTGTTACTAGACCCACTCATTCGTATAGAGGGATCACTTATTTCCTAAGAAGGGATTTGCCTGCGTAACACCTGGCAAAAACCCATGCCAAGATAGAAAATAACCACATGCAATACCATGCATGCTATATCTAACAAGGAAATCATACATGCAAATCAATACCTGCAAAGAATCATGTTGTAATTGCTTGATTCTTGCTCCTCCTTGCTTCCTTCCTCCTTTTTCCTACTTTCTTTCCCTTCTTGCTCGAATGCCAAAGCGCTCCAAGGAACTCTAAGTGTCTAAGAGTGAGTGAGAGAGAGAGAGAGAGAGAAATAATAATGAGATAGCTCCAAAAATTCACTGACAAAAGAATGAACCAGCAAAATCTTGCCAATTGATCCTCAAAAGCCTTTTATTGATGGGGCTTCTATTTTCTTCATTTTCCATTATTTTATTTCATTTTCCTCCTCACATGAAACCTGTGACCTTTCACCTTCATTTTCTCCTATATTACTTTATTTTCATAAATAAAATGCAAATTAATGCCTCGTGCCTTTCCAAAGCCTTTGTCATTGCCTTTTCCAATTTCCTTTAGCCATAATAACCAAAATGAACACTCACTAGGATGTTTTTCCCAACATTTAGCTTGGAATAAGTGTCCCATCAACCGTGGTTATTATTTTTAAATTTTATTACATGGAATTTTCACTAGGGCTATTACACAACGAATATCCTAAAAATCATATTTAGCATGAGAAAACATAAATCTTTCTCTTTCAATGAAAATCTAGCTAAGTAAGGGAAGAAATAATCAGTATGCAACATACAACATGCAATAAACAAGATGAAAGATGCAATTTTCCTTTCAACGTAACTGCTTCTATATCGATGCAAATACACAACCCTAAATGCCAATGCATAGATTTTTCTTTTCAACATACTTAATTTTCAAAATGAGGAAAAATAAGATGCAAAAGTTTAATCATTAATTCAAATGAACTTTTTAGAATGAGGACTAGAACAACAATTCATTCAAGCGATCAATGACCAAATGAAATCATTTTTCAAGTGACCTAATGATAAGAACAAAGAAAAAACAAAACAAATTATTACCAAAGGCAATCAAACCCAAATTAAAACCAAATGGAGGCTTAAGAGAGGCCTATTGAGATTGCAACAAGATGATGAGCTTAGTGAAAATAGTCGCCTTCACTAAGTGGGCTCGCAGGCTATTTTTGGCGCAAGTCTATTTTTAGACTATGTCTATTTTTAGACCTGTCGATCATATTCTATGAGTTGCAGGATGCTATTTGTGGATGGTTGGTCAAGTTGGAAAAATAGATGGACTTCTATTTTTAGACATATTAGGCGGAATCTATTTTAGGTGCTAGTCTGTGCACCATTTATGTTGAATATTATTAGCTCTTAATAATATTTGGACTCTAAACATTTTCTTATTCTCTTGGAGCACTTCAGTTAAGTGCATAGATGTGGCATAGGAGCTGACAGAAGGAATTAAGCTATTCCTGAGGGTTAATTGGAGCTATGGCATGGAGACTTTAGTTAGAAATCATGTGACAGAGTTTGGTGGAGTTGTAGAAGTAGTTGGTGGAGTTGTGTTCAGTTTAACTCAGTTACACACAGTTGAGCTAGTTGTATCTAGTCGAACTGATTGATACACTAGTGAGAGTGGTGTGAATTAATTATTAATTAATTCACTAAATATTAACTCATTAATCAACTAAATAATACATCAGTTAACTACAGTGCATGGACAGTTTCAGTGGAGACCAGTGGAGAGATAGGTGAAAGGGCAAGATGACTATTAGTTATGACTATAGTGATGCATTGATTGCATCCAACACAGAGTAGAGTTTCCAATGAGGATTGCGTGAGCAAGGATGGACCAATTCGAGTTCATTCAGAGCCATTCTTCAGCAGGGATTGCGCAGTAGAGGCAGGCTAGCAGGTGGCAGAAGTTGGTGCATGGATTTTCTAGATCGGACCTGATTAGTGTGTAGCGATTGTATTGTACTGAGAGCCTGATATGATCAAATTTTTATGAGGATTGTTACATGATATCTATGACATATATTATATACAGATATTTGGGGTTTTTAGCTTTAGGCTTTCCCGTAAATCACTGTGTTAATGTGTGTGAATTTTTATGGTTTTAATGTGTGCATGCAATTGATTTAATTTCCGCATATGATGATTAATGGTGGAATAGATTCTGTATTGTGCATGAATTCAAATAGTGTATGATCAGGAGAATATTAGACATATAACATATCAGTTATATAATTTATACACGGTATCAGAGCTATATTGATCATTGGAGCAATTGTAAATCATTGTAGCGGTTGAGTTTTGTGCTGGTGGAATTCGAATTTGCAGTAGTGTTTTCTTGGTGTCGAAGTTGAGATGTCTTTCAACGGATTGCGATTGGAGTATGCCCTTGAGGGAAACTCGAATTATATTGCATGGAAGGACAGGATGGAGGCGGTGCTGGAGGATAATGGGTTGAAGGAGTTCATAGATGCAGAAATTTCAAAACCCGCTTCTAGCGATGCTGCCGCACTTGACGCATGGCAAAAGAAGAAAGAAAAATGTCGAAGGATTCTGTTAGAAGGTGTGAAGGATCACATAGTGTCCAGCCTTCATGGTAAATCTTCTCCATTCTTGATGTGGAAAGCTTTGACAGACTTGTTCCAAAGCAAGAGCGACCAGAGGAAGTTGGCGCTCAAAGATAAACTCAGGAAAATAAAAGTGGAGAAGGGAGAAAGTATACCCAAGTACCTCACGAAGTTTTTCCAGTGCAGGGATGAGATGGGAAGTGTGGGGGTTACTGTAGATGAAGAGGACTTGGTGAGCTTGGCTCTCCTTGGGCTTCTGAAGAGTTGGAATTCCTATGAGGACTCTGTCAATGGTCGGGAGAAACTGCCGGGATGGGAGCAACTTTGGTCGGATCTTGTGCAGGAGGAGATAAGGCAGAGTACCAGGGATGGATCTTCATCAAAGAATGAAGATGAAGAAAATTACGCTTTGGATTCCAAAGAAAGGAAGGGGAAGGGAAAGAAAAATCCTTCTCAATCCAGTGCGAAAAGCAAGAAGCAGGACATGTCCAAGGTGAAGTGCTTTCACTATCACCAACACAGACATTACGCCACTAATTGTCCACAGAAGAAGAAAAATAAGCAGGCTCCTGGATCTGCAACTGGAGAGGCCTTAGCCTCGCAGTTTGAGCTGGATTTTTCATTTATCGCATGCTTGGTCTCAAGAGTGATGGGTTCAGTGTGGTTTCTTGATAGTGGTGCGTCTTTCCATATGACCGGAGACAAATATTTGTTTACTATTCTGGATGAGAAGGATCTTGGAGTGCACATCGAGATGGGCGATGATGGTAGATACAGTGATACTGGTATCGGGACCATTTCCTTTGAGAGGGAGTCTGGAAAACCTTTCATCTTGAAGGATGTCATGCATGTTCCAGGATTGAAGAAGAATCTTATCTCTATGGCGATGTTGGAAGAAAAGGGATATGATGTTGTCTTTAGCGAGGGAAAGGCTTTCTTGCGTAGTAAGGCAACTGGTGAAACCCGGAGGATAAGGGTTCGAGTTAAGAACCTTTATCAATTGCAGGTAGATGGCTGCGCAGCAATGGTAGGAAAAGCAGAAGGAGTGGTGAGTCGGGATGAGGGCGAATTGTGGCATAGGAGATTAGGCCATCTTCACCATGGCGCTTTGAAAAATTTGTAGCAGATTTCTACCAGGCTTCCCAAAGGTACACTTGCACAGTCAGATTAGTGCAAGGGATGTACTTTGGGAAAATTTGTGAAAGCCACCTTTCATGAGAAGGATAGTCGCACCACGACGATCCTTGGGAGAATTCACACAGACGTGTGTGGAGCTTTCTTAGTAGCTTCGATAGCAAAGCACAGGTATTATGTGATATTTGTTGATGACTTTTCTCGTAAGTGCTGGATCTTCTTCATGCAGAAGAAGAGCAAGACATTCTCAAATTTCTGTGAGTTCAAGGCACTGGTGGAGAAAGAGTCGAGGAAGCAGGTGAAGGCTCTTAGGAGCGATAATGGCGATGAATTCATCTCTGGAAAATTCAAATACTTTTGCAGTGCAGAAGGAATTCGAAGAGAGCTCATAGCGCCTCATAACCCACAACAGAATGGGGTTGTGGAGCGAAAGAACAGAACGATCGTGGGTGCTGCATGGGCGATGTTGCATGATCAGGGCCTTCCCATACACTTGTGGGATGAAGCTTTCAACACTATGGTTTATGTGCAAAACCGTTGTCCTCATAGAGTACTTGGCATGAGTACACCCGAAGAGGCGTTTTCTGGTAAGAAGCCTGATATTTCTCATTTGAATATTTTTGGCTCACCTATTTACATTCATGTGACGAAGGATGCTAGGAAGAAGCTGGAGCCAACCGCAGAGGTTGGAATATTTTTGGGGTACACAGAAACACCCCACAACTATCATGTGTATTTTCTAGACAGTCGGAAGACTGTTGTGTGACGGGATATCAAATTTCATGAGGATAAAGCCATGAAGTGTTCGCTTGAGAGGGAGCCACACTTGCATGCAGATGAGGAGCTATTAGTTCCTAAGGATGAGCCTCAGGATGTGGATGAGCCACAAGAGGAGGTTCATGGAGTGGAAGAAACCACTCATGCAGCGCCAAACATCAAAGGGTGGAAGCGCACTACAAAAGCTGAGCGACTGAATCTTTATGCGGAGAAGATTGTAGGAGCACCTACATCACAGTGCAGACAGAGACAGTCACCTGACTGATATACTGGATACATGGTTCTGATGAGAAAGTGTATCGTGACAGAGCCATCCTCTTTCGAGGAAGCTGTGGAGGACCCTGCATGGGTAGATGCCATGGTGGAAGAGTATGATTAGATTGTCAGAAACAGTGCATGGGAGATTGTCCCAAGGCCGGAAGGGAAATCAGTGGTAGGTTCGAGATGGATCTACAAAGTGAAGCAAGCTGTTGATGGGAGCGTCGAGAAGTACAAGGCAGGATTTGTTGCCCGGGGCTTCTCACAGATCGAGGGGATCGACTATGAAGAAACCTTTGCACCTATCGCAAGGTATATTTCCATACGGAGCATCCTAACTCTCTCAGCGCAGATGGGTTGGCACATTCATCAGATGGATGTGAAGATTGCGTTCCTCAACGGAGTCATTGAGGAGGAGGTGTACATAAAGCATCCCGAAGGTTTCGAAATCTTCAGCAGCGAGTCGCATGTGTGCAGGCTCAAAAGAGCGTTGTATGGGCTGAAACAAGCACCTCGTGCTTGGTACACACGGATAGAAAGTTATTTCACCGGTCTTGGATTCACCAAGAGTGAGGCAGATCCGAACCTATACCAGATTGTGGTTGAGGGAAACTTGCGATCATTGTACTTTATTTTGTAGATGGTTGCAGTTTTTTCAGGGTGATGAGCAGTTGAGGAACTCTCTCATGTAAGTGATCTTTCAAAGAGTTTGAGATGAAGGACTTGGGCCTCATGTTATTTCTGGGATTGGAAATTTGGCGGCGTAGTGATGGGCTGTTTGTAATCTCAAAATATGCCCAGGAGATACTGGAGAAGTTCAACACATGCAAGAGAACAAGCCTATCTGGCCCTCCCTCTTCCTGGTGGTTGGAGGAAAGGGATCTTTGCATGTGTGAGAGGTAGTGAATCCCGCTGTTTATCGGCAATTGGTTAGTTCATTTCATTATCCGATCAATACCACTACGGACACTTAATGCTATCTTGTTAACTAGGTTTCACAAGCTATGGTTAAGCCTACCAAGCTCTTTTGGAAGGTGGGGAAGCATGTATTGAGATATCTCGGAGGCACATCAAGATATTGACTTTGGTACAGACAGTCGGATGAGGTGAAGCTATGTGGCTTCACGAATGCAGATTGGGCAGGGAGCCCAACGAACAGAAAGAGCAGATCTGGAGGGATTTTCAGTATCAGGTCGACAGAAGTTTCTTGGTACAGCAGGAAGCAAATATCCGTGGCACTCAGTTCAGCGGAGGCCGAGTACATGGCAAAAATTTTGGCTGCATGCGGTATGAATTAGGGGAAGATCACCGAATTCGGGTTGTTCGATTCACACTTAGATCCTACTGTGATATATTGTGATAATCAGAGTTGCATCAAACTCTCGGTTAATCCAGTATTTCATGATAGATCAAAACACATTGACATCTAGTACCATCATATCAGAGATTGTGTGCAGTGGAAGATCATGTTACTTTCTTACATTCCTACGGAGGATCAGGATGCTGATATCTTGACGAAGGCGCTCACCAGGAGCAAATTCGAATACCATAGAGGCAGGATCGGGGTGGCAGATAATCCCTATCTTATTGAGAGGGAGTGTTGAGATTGCAACAAGATGATGAGCTTAGTGAAAAGAGTCGCCTTCACTAAGTGGGCCCGCAGGCTATTTTTGGCGCAAAGTCTATTTTTAGACATGTCGATCATATTCTATGAGTTGCAGGATGCTATTTGTGGATGGTTAGTCAAGTTGGAAAAATAGATGGACTTCTATTTTTAGACATATTGGGTGGAATCTATTTTTAGATTGCCAGTCTAAAAATAGATATGTCGAATATTATTAGCTCTTAATAATATTTGGACTCTAAACATTATCTTATTCTTTTGGAGCACTTCAGTTAAGTGCACAGATGTGGCACAGGAGCTGACAGAAGGAATTACGCTATTCATGAGGGTTAAGTGGAGCTATTGCATGGAGACTTCAGTTAGAACTCATGTGACAGAGTTTGGTGGAGTTATTGAGGTAGTTGGTGGAGTTGTGTTCAGTTTAACTCGGTTAGACACAGTTGAGCTAGTTGTATCTAGTCTAACTGATTGATACACTAGTGAGAGTGGTGTGAATTAATTATTAATTAATTCACTAAATATTAACTCATTAATCAACTAAAGAATACATCAGTTAACTACAGTGCATGGACAGTTTCAGTGGAGACCAGTGGAGAGATAGGTGAAAGGGGAAGATGACTATCAGTTGTGACTATAGTGATGCATTGATTGCATCCAACACAAAGTAGAGTTGCCAATGAGGATTGCGTGAGCAAGGTTGTGTTGTGAAACTGGCTCCAAAAAGAGAATAAAAGAGATATCAATGCCTTAGAAATAAGCCACTTCGAGGGAGCAACCTCCAATACATTACATGAATGAACAATTCTTGGATGATACAATTTACAAAACCTCCTTTCTATATATAGGAGTCCATGGGGCCATAATGTAATCCTAGTGGGCCACAATGTAATCCTAGCCGACCTAACAATAATAATTTAAAGGCACAATAATAACAATATGGGGGTTACAAGGGTACAATAATAACAATAAGGGGGTTACACTAACAACAATAAGGGACTATAATAGTAATATAGGGACCTAACATGCCCCTCTCCTTCACAAAAGTGTTGTCCTCAACGCTTGAGTAGCTCTGGGTGCTTCTGTATAAAATTCTCATCCTCCCATGTAGAATCTTCAGTGGGTAAGTTCTTCCACTTGATGAGATACTCTGAAATTGATTGATTCCATAGCTGTCGAGTTCTTGTTTCCGTGACCGCATCAGGTTCCAATATGAATTTTTCTTCCTCATCAAGTTCTGGAAATATTGTTTGAACTGGAAGATTTTCACCTATAACCTTTTTTAAGCATGAAACATGGAAAACTGGATGCACTCGCGAAGAAGCAGGAAGCTCCAATTTGTATGCCATAGTACCAATCTTTTGCAACACCTTGTAAGGACCATAGTACTTTGGCGATAATTTATTATCCTTCTTAGCTTGCTTGAGGAACATTTGTTTGTATGGTTGTAGCCGTAAAAATACCCAATCTCCTACATCAAAACTTCTCTCACTGCGATGTTGATTTGCCTGTTGTTTCATTCGATTTTTTGCCAAATTCAGGTTATCCTTTAGGAGTTGGAGAACTTCTTGCTGATGCTCGATGTGATCTTCCACTGCTTGAACCTTCGAATTTTCTCCTAAAGATGATGTGATGGATGGTGGATGATATCCATAAAGTGCCATAAATGGGGTCATTTTTGCTACAGTATGGAAGGAAGTGTTATACCACCATTCAGCAAGAGGTAGCCACTTGACCCATTGTGTTTGTTTATCAGATACAAAACAACGAAGATATCCTTCCAAACATTTATTTACGATCTCAGTTTGACCATCAGATTGAGGATGATAAGATGAGCTATGAGCTAATTAAGTACCCAAACAAGAAAATAACTCCGTCAAAAAATTTCCAGTAAAAATGGGATCTCTGTCGCTCACAATAACCCTTGGGCTTCCATGTAGCTTTTGAATTCTATCCATAAATGTAGTAGCAACTGTACTTGCTTTAAATGGATGAGATAATGCACAAAAGTGTGCATACTTAGTAAGTCTATCAACTACCACCATGATGACACTCTTTCCTTCGGACTTAGGTAAACCTGTGATAAAATCCATTGAAATCTCCTCCCAACATTGACTTGGAATGGATAAAGGTTGTAGAAGTCCCGGGGTCTTAATTGTCTCAACTTTATTCTGCTAGCAAACCAAACATTCCGTCACAAACTTTTGAATATCAGATTTAAGGCCATCCCAAAAAAATTCTTTCTTCACCCTTTGGTAAGTTTTCAAAAATCCCGAGTGTCCTCCTAAAGGAGAAGTGTGCAATTCCAGAAGAATATTTTGTTTTAGTTGGGAATTCTTACAAAGATATAAGCGATCTTTGTACCATAAGGAATCATTTTTCCAACTAAATGTATCAGATGTACTAGGATCTTGCTGCAAATTTTGAATGAGTGTCCATACATCTTTGTCCTTCTTCCATTCATCTCTTGCTTCAGTTATCCAATCTGGTTGGATAATAGAAATGGTACAAAGAAATGCTTCCACCTCTTCATTCTTTCTTGAGAGTGCATCTGCAACAACATTAAGCTTTCCTTTTTTGTAGATTATTTCAAAGTCATATCCCAACATCTTTGTGACCCATTTTTGCTGCTCTTCTGAAGATAGTCTTTGTTCCAAAAAGTGTTTAAGACTATCATGATCAGTTTTTACCTTGAAGTGTCTTCCCATTTGGTAAGTTCGCCATTTCTTTAGTGCATGCAGTATTGCTAACATTTCCTTCTCATAAATAGGTTTTTGTAAATACTTTCCTTTGATTGGACGACTTTCAAAAGCAATGGGTCTTCCTTCCTGCATTAAAACAACACCAATTCCATTTCCTGAGGCATCACATTCCACGATAAAGGTTTTTGTGAAGTCTAGCGTAGCTAAGACCGGTGCTAGGCACATTGCCTCTTTAAGATGTTCAAAGGCCTTAGTTGCTTCAGGAGTCCATGAAAATGCATCTTTCTTCAATAATGTTGTTAGAGGTGCTGCTATTCTCCCATAATTCTTAACAAAATTGCGATAATACCATGTTAACCCGAGAAATCCTCGCAACTTCTTTATGGTTGTGGTGATTTTCCATTCCTTAATGGATATAATTTTGTTAGGGTCTACTTTAACACCCTTGTGAGATACAATACGACCCAAATATTCCACCTCTTGTACTCCAAAGAAACATTTGGATGTTTTTGCATATAATTGTTTCTCTTGCAATAGTTTCAGCACCCTGTCAACATGTTCAACATGATCCTTCCAAGACCTATTGTCGATTAGTATATCATCAAAAAATACTAGCACAAATTTTCTAAGGAAGGGTTTGAAAATGGAATTCATCAACCCTTGAAATGTAGAAGGTGCATTGGTAAGGCCAAAAGGCATGACCAAAAATTCATAATGACCCTCATGAGTTCGAAATGATTTTTTTGGAATATCTTCAGTCTTCATTCTAATTTGATGATATCCTGAACGAAGATCAACTTGGTAAAATAAATTGCTCCATGTAATTCATCCAATAATTCATCAATCACAGGAATGGGAAATTTGTCTTTAATGGTGAGCTTATTGAGCTCCCTATAATCCGGACACATTCGCCATGATCCATCCTTCTTGTGTACCAACACTACAGGAGCAGAGTAAGAACTTTGACTGGGTTGAATTATACCCGCCTCTAACATTTCTGCAATCATACGTTCAATTTCGCTCTTTTGGAAGTAAGGATATCTATAAGGCCTGATGTTTGAAGGAACACTTCCTGGAATCAAATGAATAGCATGATCATGATCACGAATAGGTGGGAGTCCTTTGGGAGTTTCAAACACCTTGGAATGATTGTCCAAGACTTGTTGGAGATCTGCAGAAAAAGATGATTTTGATGTTGGAACTTCTAGTGAGCATAATTGTGCAATTACGCCTCGTTGTTCTTTCTTTAGAAGCTTTGTCATGACATTAGAGCTTATTATCCTTCCTGGCTTCCCTGCTATACCTCGTAATTCAACTTCCTTTCCTTCTGAAAAAAATTTCAAGAAAATTTCTTGAAAATTAAAAGCTACCGTCCCCAAAGATTGTAACCATTGTACTCCTAGTACAACATCAGCACCTCCCATAGGAATGGAAAGCATTGGACTATTCAATACATGTTCCCCCATGGTTAGCTTGATATTATGGCATTTTCCAGAGCAATTTATAGTTCCTCCATTTGCAACCATCACTTGACATTCTGGTGTTGGGTATAGGAAACAATTCAATTCCTTGGCTACCTTATAATGAATAAAATTATGGGTGCTTACTGAATCAATCAACACTATTACCCTTTTCTTCTTGATATGTCCTTCTATCTTGAGAGTTTGAGGAGTGGTAATTCCTGCCAGTGCATTACATGATATGGTCAGATTCATTTCTTCCTCTTCTAGGGCTGGTTCCTGGTGTATATCCTCTTCTTGTTCATTTTCTTCTTCTTCTTCACAATCTATGTAAAATAATTTCTTTTCAACACACTTATGACCTTTAGTGTATTTGCTATCACAACTGTAGCAAAGCCCTTTTGCTCTTTTTTCTTCCAATTGTTGTGGTGTCAACCTTGTAGGTTGTGGAAATCTAGGCGTGGCAACACTTCCTTCTTTATAGAATTGAGTGGTAGGCTTCCTTGTCGCCATAATTTTACATTCAACTTTTCTTGCCAACCTGAATGCCTTCTTCAATGAATCAGGTTCCAGAACGCGAACTTCATGTTGAATGTTATCCTTTAAAGTGCCTATGAAGAGATCAATCCTGTGTTCCTCTGGAATATCAGTTACCCTTATATTCAATTTTTGGAAGTCCTCAATGTGCTGCCCCACTAAACCCTTTTGTTTGAGATTTATCAATTGGCTAAAGAAGTTGTTGCTCTTTGTATCCTCATAATGTGCTATCATTTCCTCCGTAAAAATTGACCAAGTGACAATTTTTTTACAGGAGCAAAGCCATCTATACCATACAAATGTATTTTGTTCTAAATGTAAAGTTGCAATGCGTACCTTTTGTGTGTTTTGCACGTTATGGAGATCAAAATATTGCTCCATCTGTAGTATCCATGTTACAGGATCCTTTCCATCAAACTTCCTCATATCCATCTTTCGAATATGGTGGTTCTTCCCGCCAACATTAGAGTTTATGAAATCACGATTAATATTTATTTTGTTCTCATCATGAGGTTCTTCTACTATCTTTTCACCATTAGGAAACGTTTCTTGTATCAACTTTGTCAAACCTTCCATGTCTGCTTTTAGAACATTCTTCATGTTTTCCATTTTCTCATCGATCTTTGCTTCCACGTCATCCATCTTAGATTCCATGCCAGCCTCCATGCCATCTATCTTAGATTCCATGCCATCTATCTTAGATTCCACACCTTTCTTCGAACCATCCATCTTAGTTTCCACGCCTTTCTTCAAAACTTCCATGTCATTTTTTGTTGCTCTTTGCGAGAGTGAAACTTTTTGCACTTGCTCTTATAATTTTGATATGTCATGTTGCCATTCTTCGTCTTCATGAGTCATAGTAGAGCTTTCCAAAGGCTTAATGGGTGTTGAATTATTTTTAGGGGCCATGTTATAATCCAATACTGATATCTATTCTATAATATGCCCTTGCAATCAATTCAACTTGATTCTTCAAACAAGACTTATGCAATTCGGAAAAAAATTACACACCTTTTACTTGCTTTTGAGGAGCTCGATATTGAAATTAGATTATCTCTGTGATTGCAGCTCTTCAATATCTGAAATTCATCACTGAAGTCACCCTCTAAATTATCTTTTGAATTCCACAGGTCTGACTTGATTTGGATTCTCCAAGACAAATTTATGTCCAATCTCCCACAATGACCTAATTATGGACTGGTTCAGTATAGCAAACTTGTACGGATTTCCACGTGTCACTGTTTCATCCTTCGCCTCTGAAATTGATAGCCAAGAAGCTACAGTCCGTGTACTTGCGACTACTTTTTACGAAACTCCAATCCGATGCTCAGAGAGAGAGTTATTGAAATTTTCCCACGATCACCTCTTTGAGATGAAATTCGGGAGCTTGAAAAAGCACTACCTTCCATAGATCATATCTCCAAAAATATTGCGAACCAAGCTCTAAATTTTTTTGACAAGTTTCCTTAGGATTTCAGCTTCGCACCATAAAAATTTTAGATTCTGAACCGCAGTAGAAAAGAAGTTATTGCGCAAATTCCACGATGACCTGTTTAGGAGCCTAAAAAAAGACCTAACTTCCACAGATCATATCTCTAAAAATATTGCGAACCAAGCTCTGAAATTTTTAGACAATCTTCCTCAGGATTTCAGCTTTGCGCCCTAAAAATTTCAGCTTCTAAAACTTCGTAGAAAGAAAGTTATAGCGAAAATGCCACGATGACCTGTTTGGAGCAGCGAAACCCTAGAATCCAAAGCTTTGATACCAAATGTTGTGAAACTAGCTCCAAAAAGAGAAGAAAAGAGATATCAACGCCTTATAAATAAGCCACTTTGAGGGGGCAACCTCCAATACATTACATGAATGAACAATTCTTGGATGATACAATTTACAAAACCTCCTTTCTATATATAGGAGTCCATGGGGCCATAATGTAATCCTAGTGGGCCACAGTGTAATCCTAGCCGACCTAATAATAATAATTTAAGGGCACAATAATGACAAAATGGGGGTTACAAGGGTACAATAATAAAAATAAGGGGTTTACACTAACAATAATAAGGGACTATACTAGTGATATAGGGACCTAACATGCTGGACCAATTCGAGTTCATTCAGAGCCATTCTTCAGCAGGGATTGCGCAGTAGAGGCAGGCTAGCAGGTGGCAGAGATCGGTGCATGGATTTTCTAGATTGGACCTGATTAATGTGTAGCGATTGTATTGTACTGAGAGCTTGATATGATCAGCTTTGTATGAGGATTGTTACATGATCTGTATGAAATATATTATATAAAGATAGTTGGGGTTTTTGGCTTCAGGCTTTCCCGTAAATCACTGTGTTAATGTGTGTGAATTTTTATGGTTTTAATGTGTGCATGCAATTGATTTAATTTCTGCATATGATGATCAATGGTGGAATAGATTCTGTATTGTGCATGAAGTCAAATAGTGTATGATCAGGAGAATCTTAGACATATAACATATCAGTTATATAATTTCTACAAGACCAAAAGACACTCAAGACTTAAGGAAGGTAAGCTGGAAGTAGGCTATTTGAAGAGACAATCAGAAACAAAGGATTTTTTTTTGCAAAAACAAGGGCCAAAGCTGGTCCAAAAGAGGCACCAATGCTTTGCAACATTGGTACAGAGTGGGACTAAGTGAGGCACAACACTCTGTCAAAGGAACTGGGGCGTGCGTTGGTCAAGGGATAGAGGATTCCAACACAAAAATTGCATCTGAGACTCAATGAAATCACTTCCTACGAATTTTCTTTGTTGGTTAAAGGAAAAAAGTTCTATCAAAGAGGTAATCAAACACAATGGACAAAGAAACCACCAAGTGAAAAGACTCTTCCCTGGCAGAGTCACCAATTTGTTATGCGAGATTTACGAATGCGGATAAAAGTATCTCCCCTAGGTTTGGTGGCTAACCTATAACAACAGAGAGACAAGGAACTTATTATTTTCCTTAAAACAAATAGATGACAGAATGAAGCCTACCTGGAATCTATTGCATGCTTCACTACTTTAGCTTGAATGCTCAAATTCCATCTCTGACTTCAAAAATTAAAACATGTGCAGACAGATAACACAAGCCAAGAAATTATGGGATTGTTGTGAAGACAATCCCCTTTGTATACAAAGGCGATATCTCTATCCCTAGAGTGGGTCTAGCAATGCAGAAGACTATCTAATGAACCCTTTCCTAGTTTATATTCAAAGCGGAAGAAGAAGAAGAACCTAACTCTTCTTGATGTTATTGTCCAATCCTTTGATGAAGACCTTGATTTCACGATCCTTCAGGCTCGCTCCTCACGACTTGTGGTGTTCGAATACCTGTAAGATATCAAGAGACGATAACAAGAGGCATGACAAGATACATAGCATACATTGAATACACCCTACTTAACATATCAAGGAGCATTAGGCTACTTGCATAGATAGCTAGAAAATATGGAATGTGAAACATCATATGTATTATTAATTATAGAAAGAGGAAGCATACAACCATGGCCTTTATGTTGGATACCTCCCTTTGGTGACGTCCAAGTCCAAACTGAGGGTCTTCAATCAATCCTTCTCCCAAGTGGAAAATTAGGCTTAATCACAGTACAGGGATGCAAAGGATTAATGATCAGGTAATACCAATGAGTAATGGAAGGATGGGATTCGATTTATAGGGAGGGAGAAGGAGTTAGGGATCCATAAAGGAAGGAGGAAGTCCCATTTCTCAAGGAAAAATTCCCTAATGATATGATCAAGAGCTCCAAATGAGAGAGCTTGACCATATCTCCACCAAACCATATCCAGCTCGATGCTCGTTGTTCTGGAAGATTCTAGTGCACACAAATTATTATCCATTTGAGGAAACACTGCCATAAATTGAGTAGCATGGTTTTCCCCATCAAAAGTGTGCTGGTGGTGCGAGGTCAAAGTGTTGCAACCTGCCATCAGCATGGGCAGGCAACTGGCAAAGAGCGTTGACCCAAAAAATTAGGTTTTGAGTTGAGCTTCTCCATAAATTCTTCAAGGAAGCTTGCTGTTAATGTTTAAGGGATATCTTGATGTATTTTCCATGGTGGATATACTACACATTTTTCATCTTAGGACACTTCAGGATCAAGGATGGGAAGTGATCAGTGTGAAAAATTCCTCTATAACAGATGTCCCCTAAAGCATGAAGGCAGAATAGGGAGTGATGGGTGAAATTCTTTACGAACCAAGGCAAGGACTCAAAATACTGCCAGGAGACCTTCCAAATAAAACACAATACAATATGTGACATCTCTGACATAAACATGCCTAATAACATATCTTTGAATATGCATCAATGACACATGAACGCACAGTATGGTCGCAGCCATCCTTCTAAAAGATATCATGGAAATGGATCCACAGTATGGTCAGAGCCATTCATCTAAAAGATATCGTGGAAATGGATCAACAACATGGTCGCAGCCATATGTATAACAAGGATCATGTGTACAATCATGAATACTCAATAACTCCATGCAGCCTGGATAATAACATATGTGATCCAGTGTCTTCGTCTCTATCTCGATCCATCCATTTTATGAATCTAACCATGTGAATAGATGTGTTGATTTCAAATGTGGTAGAAACCACCTGATTACTAGTCAATAAGGTAAACTGTCAACAGGCACGAGAGAAACCACCAATGATGGTGATGATCCTCAAGGTACAACAACACAATCTACAAGTGTGAATAAATGAGTTGAACTCGAACACTTGCAGAATCATCCGATTGAAGGCCAATGATGTGAACATATCATTGAATGCGAAGAACAAGGCATGCAAGCTCCAAGGTACTGAAAAGAAGTTCCTAAACCATCTTCCTGGATAATGAGCTGAAGTCGACAGGAAGTGATCTATCGAAGGAGGGCCATAATGATTCCCACATCGTCAACATGAAACAAAGGATTTCTCAATATGATAGGAGTGATTCAAGACTATTCCATAGAGGTTCAAATAAGCAGAGGATGTTTTAATTTTATAAAAAGTACTTCTCTTGAACATATCAGTGACACGAATTCAGAGTTTGGCAACATTTGACTCAAAAATGGGATCAAAGATCATGGTGACGTTATATGATGATCAAATGAGAGGCAAATGGATTTCCCAAACCCAAGAAGGGAAGTGAGGAATGAAGGATATCCCCAAACCGACACGAAATGCAGATGAGTGTCATGTTCAAGAATGACATGTTGCCTGAAAAACACATAGGAAGTTCCACTTTCAATTTTCCCTTGTTATTGCTAACGAGTACCTCTTTATTTTTTATAGCAAGAGTAAAGAGAATATCATATGCTTAACATATAATTTCATAACATATAATTTCATTCTTTGAATGAATCCATCCTAGTAATTTTAACGAGCCCTAGGAAGGAGTAACTCGATCTTGTAATGGTGACAAGTATTTCGTCGTTTAAATTTTATGAGTTTGGCAGAAGAGTAACTCGGTGTCTTTTTCATGTTTAAAGAGTTTGAAAAAGAGACAAAAAAACTCCATCAGGTCCCTTTTCATAAATTGTCCCTCGAATAAAAAAGGCAGAAAAAAAATATCTGAGAGAACCTTTTGCCATGTTCGATCAAGGTATTCCTCTATCGTAAATAGTAAATCTCAACCCGAAAAAGGGGTAAACGTATACTGAGACCACATCAATTCATTTAATTTAATGAGTTCGAAATGACAAGTACTTGATGATATTTTCATTTTCGAGAGTCAGAAAATAGCTTAAAGATGAATCCAGTGGGTTCCTTTTTCATTTATTTTTAACGAGTCTGAAAAAAAAGAGACAAAATAAAACTCATTACATTAGTTAAAAATGATCTCTGTCACTGTTAAAAAAGATCCTGTTGCTGCACAAAGAAAACCACACGTCATTGATATGAAGAAAAATAATAAAATGTTGGCAAAAATATGTTTAAAACTTATAAATAGACAAAAAGAAAAAACAATTTTACCATTTCACTTTGGGTAAATTAGAGAAGCACATTTACCCCATTTTCCTACGATCTTCAGACAAGCAGTGCAACTGATCCAGGAAACCATTCAATGATCCGTCAGTTGCAGGTAAGAGATCTATCTTTTCTCATAATTTTCAATCCACTTCATTTAGAAATTTAAGGGTTTAAGAGGATATTTTTAAGTTTTATGTCGCAGGTGATCTTCCCAGGTTTTGCTTATCGGACCCGTGTCGATCACCCATAGCCCATTAGGCCAGTGCATCGTTGGTGAAGGTTTAATTCCGACAGGCATGCTGATCACATAGAAGATTTTAAAACAAACAAATCTCCATTTTTAATTATTTATTTCCAGTTTTGATTGATTGAAAACTCCTAAAATATCAGTTATGGATTTTTGCAGGTGTTTTTGATGAAAGTGTTTATTGAATGGAAAGAAAGAGGCCATGAGGTAGAATATCATTAAGCTCTCCAAGATCCCCATTACATCAATGCCTTGAGAATTTGTGGCTTGCTCAAGTTATTTCAAACCTCAGGACTCATAGCTCAACTTTAGCTATTGGAACATCTCATTGGGTTATGGGATGTAGATCACCAAATGTTCATTATAAGGGACCAAGAGATTGAAATAGATAGTTTGGACATTTATTTCGTTACCTGGATTGTCCAGGAGAGAAGAGAGGATCCTACTCTCCATATCTCGCACTGGGGGTGAGAGAATGAGTGTGCTCATTGGGAGACATTGTCTTGGTGCTAGAAATACTTCAAGTGGAAAGGTGGATATCAAAACTATCACCAATCTTCCTTTGAGGAAAATTTACACACTATGGCCCATGTAGATGGGGCCTAGGTGTCGCATGAGGCAACAAAGTCTCAATTTTAGTATGTTGTAGATTGTCTTGCTCCCACTATTTTTAACTGGTGTGATGGACTGTTGGCTAACATGAAAATCCAACTTACAAAGTACAAAATGGGGTGGATGAAACAATTGGGGTATGGTTCCATATTGGTCACTTTCTTCTTGGAGCGAGTGCCATTGTTTCGGTACCAACGGCTTGAGGTGTATGATCCGACCTTGAGAGATCTGAGGCTACTCAGATGGTGTGAGATTATGCCTCGCCATGGAGGTTTCCAAAAAAACAAATTTCCCAACAACGTTTTTCAGTTGGTTATGCCATTAGTTGATTGTAGTAGATGACTACGCATATGCTGGTATGGATTTCCAAGGAGATCTAGATCTTCCCCTTCTGCCAGGTGCACAATGGTCTGATGCAGGTAAAAAAAATGTTTTTGGAATATTTTATATTTTAATGTTTTTTGTGTTATGTTTTATGAGTTTTAAACTTATGATAATTTTGCAGATGTTGGACCAGAGAGACCAGCAAGTATGTCACCGATTGCGAGGAGGGTAGCTCGCTAGATCGAGGATTCTCCTTATGAGGAGGGATCAGACCCAATCGTAAAGATTGAACACAACCTAGAGGGCCTGACCAGAGGAATTCCAGAATATGTGAATTTTGATGACATACCATTACGCTTTCATAGGCACAACATAGGAGTCTCCGGCAAACTTCACCGGTTACTATGGCAAGTTTTCCTGGCGGTCACTTGCTACAATGAGGACCATGTGGGCAGATCGCTGCCTTTAGTTTATTTTCTACACTGATGCAGGCTCGTGGAGGCATTGTTTCATGGAACACATATTTTTAGATATTTTGATATGTGTGTGTGTTTGTGATATATATATATGCATGTTTCCACTGTTACAAAGTGTTCTTATATCATGATGATGTGTTTGGGTTTTACATATGATGCAAATGTTGGTCTAATACATAATTTGCCAATGTATTTTTTAATGTATTCAAATTTCGTGGAATATGTTGATATGTGATATAATCAAAATGTCTTTCCGGTAATCGAACATGTAAATACATGCGCATAATCTGAGGGTTTCTTACTGAATAATGACCATTTAACTGTAACACAACAAGTTGCAAGTCTAGTTTGACAACCAAGTCTCTAATACTGAGAGAAATTGCATCTGATAATAGTTCGATGACCACATTATATTCAAAGATATTATTAGTTGTTTAACCCAAAAAAATACCTTGTAGATTGACCAACTCATCATCAGGGGCAAAAAGTGCCCATTCTACGAAAGATAAGTTTTGTGTGCTTCGATAGGCACCATCAGCAAAACCGACATAATGGTTCGATGACATCTATAAACCAAGTGGAACACAAGGTAAGCATAGGAAACATGCCTACAAAGCAAACAAACACGCGAAAAAATCTAAAAGCGTACTAATGAATCATACACTAATGTACAAAGTACTTAACTTGTGATCAAGCATAATACTTCTTGAGATAGAGCTCTTTCCAGGGCTCGGCCAACTGATTACCCTCATAATCAACCAGCTCATAGGTGCCTTTCTCTAATACACGTTGAAAAATGTAAGGCCCATGCCACATTGCCTCGAGCTTTCTGACCCCTAATTTGTCATGGGCTTGATCATAAAGCAAGAGGAAGTCACCTTCAGAGAAAACACCAAGATTGATAGACTTATCGTACTGAACTTTAACTAGTTTCTTTTGAGCTTTAATGACTAAAGAAACGATTCTTCGAGTCTGATCGAGATGCTTGAGATAAAGCAGACATTCATCTTCTGGTGAAGTGTCGGGAATCAGTTCGATAGCTAGATTCAAAGAAGGGATTTCACATTAAATTGGGATTGTAGCTTCCAGACCATACACCAACTAAAATGGTGTGAATTCAGTAGCAGTCTTAACAGAAGTTCGGTAAGCCCATAGAGCCGGGAATAGCATGAGGTTCCAATCTCCCCGAATTTTGTGTTCGGTGTATCACGTCTACAAGGCAGTCAACTCGGTTACCTATGGCAATTTTGAAACCTAGTGGGGTCTCCCAAAATATACTCGATTGTACGTGGGAGCTTATTCCGTAGTAGCATTGTCTAGTGTATAACTTTTTTATGAGAGTGTCCCCTTATACTTTTCATACATGGAGCATAGTCCTATATACTTCCATACGTGGGATGAGATATCAGCCACGGGATGCAACACAGGTTGTTAGCGACAGCTGATACGCTTAACGACGCCAAAACACGTCTCTAGCCTAAACCTCTAGATGTTTGCGTTAATTCCAAATGCTCCTTAAGGTTAATTGAATAAATTTTAAAGTTGATCTTTGATTATGTTTCAATTTCGAGCTCAAAGCGAATTTCACCTAAATCCCTACAGTGCAGCTAAATGCAAAAAATAATCCATTTCATTGCGATGAACTCTAAAATAACGAGGGATAAATTGCAAGAAAGAATGAAACAAACAAGCAATGAAACAATCAAAGATGCCCTCGAGCTAGCTCAAAATTGTTGAAATGCAATTCTAAAATGAATTCACTTTCAATATCCCCAAATGAAAACTTACTGAAAACGAAATCACTTATTCTTCACTAAGATGCACCAAAAATATATTTTTTCCTTTCACTTTAGATGTTCAAATGAAAACGAATGCAATTGATGAACTAATCAAAGAAAAAAATAACCAAACTAACAAAGAATTGAAACATAAATTCCTTTCACTTTCTCTTTTTTGAATGAAAAAAAAATAAAATTGTTTCAAAATTTCTTGAATGATAATGAATTTCACTTTTCTTGTCAAAACGAAGAATTAAAAAAAACACACACTCTCAAACTTGCAAATCAAACAATTGTAATCTATGCTTGATAGTCAATCAAAGGTGATTTGAAAGTGCAATAATGACTTAGTGCAAATGAAAGCAACTTTGAAGATGCAAGCCAAAAGTAATATGAAACAGTGTTTCGAATGATTGTAATAGAGCTCTCAGACAACTAATCTCTTGATGGCATACAGAAGTGACAAGTGAACAAGAACTAACCAAGAAACCCTAGAGGGTGATCAAAATTTACTCAAACACAAAACAGGGTCGAAGAGACAAATTAATCACTGAAGCAAAGCAACCAAGCTAAACACAGTGATATTAGATCATATCAAACCAGAAAGACACCTTAGAGGCCAAGACACATTGGAAAACTAAAAGAGAAACCCTAATTTTTATAATCTATGGGATCAACACACCCATGAAAGGAAAAATCACACTGAAAGGTAGATCAGCGTGACTGTTTTATAAAAAACAATGTTGTCGGCGTTTCTGTGAGGACAAAAACGCATTGGGTGAGAAATGAAAGAAAAAATAAAAATAATTTCAACAATAAAACTAGACTTGACACTCTAAAGGAACAATCAAGCATTATGCAGACCTATAGAGATCCAAACAGACTCAAATCTTATCGATGAATCAAACTGATAAAAAACCAAATCGGAAAAGGAAAGACAAAGATGATATAGCTCCCGAGTGGAGTCGCCAATTTTTTTGTGAACACAATTCCCTCTGTGGATAGAGGCGATCTCTCTATCCCTAGAGTGGGTTTATAAACACATGGACCATCTAATGAACCCTTTCCTAGTTTGTATTCAAAGTGGAAGAAGGAGAAGAACCTACCTCTTCCTGATGCTATCGTCCAGTCCTTTGATGAAGACCTTGATTCCACGATCCTTCAGGCTCGCTCCTCACAACTTGTGGCATTCGAATACCTGTAAGAGATAAAGAGAGAACAACAAGAGGCATGACAATATACATAACATACATTGAATACACACTACCTAAGAGATCAAGGAGCATTAGGCTACTTGCATAGGTATCTAGACAAATATGGAAAGTGAAACATCAGATGCATTATTAATTATATAAAGAAGAAGCATACAACCGTGGCTTTGATGTTGGAGACCTTCCTTTGGTGATTTCGAAGTCCAAACCGAGGGCCTTCAAGCAATCCTTCTCCCAAGTGGAAAATTAGGCATAATCACAGCATACAGATGCAAAGGATTAATAATCAAGTAAGACCAACTAGTAGTGGAAGGATGAGATTCAATTTATAGGGAGGGAGAAGGAGTTAGGGATCCATAAAGGAAGGAGAAAGGCCCAATTCTCAAGGAAAAATTCCCTAATGATAGGATCAAGCGCTCCAAATGAGAGAGCTCAACCATATCTCCATCGAACCATGTCCAACTCGTTGTTATCGAAGCTTCTAGTGCATGAAGCTTCGTCTCCATTTGAGGAAACACTACTAGAAAGGGATCAACGCGGTTTTTCCCATCAAAAGCGCGTTGGCGGCTCGAGATCAAAGTGTTGCAACTTTCCATCAGCACATGCACGTAACTCGTAAAGAGCGCTGACCCAGAAATTTAGGTTTTGATCTGAGCTTCTCCATAAATTCTTCAAGGCATCTTTCTGTTGATCGTTAAGGGATATCTTGATGTATTTTCCATGGTGGATATGCTACATATTTTTCATCTTAGGAACTTTAGGATCAGGGAGGGGAAGTGAACAATGTGACAAATTACTGTGTAACAGGGATCTATGCATTATCATATAAATACTATATTCAATAGATCAACATGGTATTTCAATACATGAAATAACAACATCACATATAGGAAAATGGAGAATTATTTGCAATAATATAAATGGAAGGAGTTTACAACCATAGATAAGTGTTGATCTTGTAGAAGAGCTCCTCTAGGTTGACTTGTCCTTTCCTTGTCACAATGTGCACCTCTAATCACCCTAAATGCATGAAATGAAACCTCTCACCACAACAGCATAAGGGTAGAA
The DNA here is from genome assembly GCA_034641835.2 of Pinus albicaulis. NCBI lineage: Eukaryota > Viridiplantae > Streptophyta > Pinopsida > Pinales > Pinaceae > Pinus > Pinus albicaulis. Next base: position 577,586,302 of record CM076584.1, on the reverse strand, counting down.
TCACTCTCCAAAATCCAACCCCTTGCATATGGAAGGATGTAAATATATAGAGAAGTGGGGTAAGTTGGAAGTTCTTATCCAATTACCAATCTAAGGTTTTAGATCCACCATTGATGGGAGGATGGGATCAAAGGATAAGGGATGGAAACTCCAAATAAGGATATGATAGGATCTGAATTTTTTATTTGAGGTAAATAGTTGTAACAAATTCTGGAAGAGGAGGCTTCCAAAACTTCTCTCTTTTTTCTCGAATTTCTAGAACCAACGCAGTTGCAAAGGGGAGCAACTTGTAGGTGATAAACGCAGGCTACATTGGAGTAATTTGTAGGTGAACGGTGTCCAACAAGAGGCCACAGAGCGTTGGTCCTAAAACTGGCTAAGATGATGCAGTTTCAGGCAGAAACTCTAAGGAATTAACTATGCATGATTAGGGCTTTATGCAATGATGATGGCAAAGAGGAATAGGATGTTGATTAATCCCATTAGGATGCCTATAATGTGACAAAATGGCTTATAAAAAGGTCCTTGCGACATCCAAATTCCTAGGAGCTTCCCAATCCATGATAACCCTTATCTTTTCTAGATCCACTATTATGCCTTCCTTGGAAACAACATGCCCCAAGTAATCTACCTTTGTATAGAATAAACTGCATTTACTGAGCTTAGCATCCATCTGATTCTCTCTCAGTAATCTCAACATTGTTGCTAAATGTTCAACATGCTCTTCCTCATTCTTAGAATATATCATGATGGCATCAATGAATACAATAAAAAACTTTTCTAGATAAGGACGCAACACACTATTCATCAAGCACATAAAGGGATTTGGATCATTAATCAAACCAAATGGAACTACAACAAACTCATAATGGACATACCTAGCCCAGAAAGTTGTCTTGTAGATGTCCTCTTATTTATTGTGTACCTAATGGTATCCTGATCGCAAATCAAACTTTGAGAACATTGTTTCTCCCTTCAACTAATCAAATAAGTCATCAATATTCAGTAGCGAATACCTGTTCTTGATGATTAGCTTTTTCAACTGCTTGTAATCATTCCATCGTTCTCCTTCAAAAACAACATTGGTGCACCCCATGGTGATACACTTGGCCTAATCTATTCCTTGTCAAGTATCTCCTTCAACTGCAACTTCAACTCTACTAACTCTTGAGTGCTCATCCTGTATGGTTCCTTTGATACTAGTGCTGCCCCTAGTACCAACTCAATAGAAAAGTCCACTTCTCTACGACGCAACAAATCTGAAATATTTTTTGGAAACACATCTTGAAACTATTGCAATATTGGGTTCATGCTTAATATATATGCATCCTCATCCTCCTTACCTTTATCACTATAAATATGCACTTCAAATAACATACACCCTTTTCTTCGACTGTGCTTCTCCTGCATAGTTGCAAACATTCTTACTGATGTTAACTTCTTCTTACCTTGCAAAATTCTATGTTCTCCATTTTCATCCAAACACTCAATAGGTTTGTCATAACAATCCACCTTAGTCCTGTGAAGATACAACCAGTCCATACCCAAAATCATACTACATGATCCCAACATAAATAAATTCAAATTTGTTGATGTAGGCATACCATTCAACTAAAATGCACAAGCTCTTACCCAATGATGAAATATTTTCTTTGTACTTGTAGCTAACTGCACTAATTAAGACTTTGCATGCACTTATTTATTAAAACCACACTTATCCACCAAGTCATGGTTAACATAACTATAATTAGATCCAGGGTCAATCAAAATAGAAACAACTTGATCTCAAATCTTACCGTCCATCTCGATAATAGATTATTGGTGATCTGCATGCCTATTGTCCAGTGCTAGATAGATCCATGGAATGCTTTGCCCAACATCCTCAACAGTTTGTGTTTCATATGCACTATAAATTTGAGGCCTGCCACCTTTATTCTATGGATAAACCCTCTTAAGATGCTCCTTACCACATGTCCAACATTACAATTGTCCCTTACCATCACATCTATTCTACTTCCCTCTAGGCTGTGACCCGTGTCCCTCTCTAACTACGTTGAACTTCTTGTAAGGTGCAACATTTTCTTTCTCTTTTGCATCCTGAGGTATTGGTATTTTTGGCTGCCATTTACCTTTAGCTTTGCATTTCCCTTTCCATCCTTGTTAATATTTTGTCTTATGCTTTGACTGCTCATAACAATGCTTCAATTTCCCGATGACCTCCTCCAGTGACCGAGGCTCATCATATTCAATACGATCTCTAAATGCTAATGGAAATCCATTGACAAATCTCTCAACTTTATATTTTTCATCCTTAAGATACGGTACATACCTCAATAACTCCAGGAACTTGGTTGTATACTCCTCATCTGTCATCGATCCCATCTTTAACTCATAGAATTCCTCAACTTTGTTGATGTATTACCTCTATGACAAGTATTTCTTCTTGAAAAGTCTCTCGAATTCATGCCAATTCAAGTCTTCTGTCTTGATATCTCTAACATGTTTCACATCTTCCCACCATATGTATCTTTCCCTATGAGGTTGAAGATAGTTATTCCACCTTCATATTTGTAACAACCCTTGTAAAAAATCCATGTAATAAAGTTAATAAAGGAAAAATAATAACCATGGTCATGGAACACATATTCCAAGCTGAATGTTGGGAAAAACATCCTAGTGTGGTTGTTCATATAGTTTATTATGGCTATGGAAACTGAAAAAAGGCAATGGCTAAGGCTTTGGAAAGGCATGAGGCATTTATTAGCATTGTATTTATGAATATAATGGAAAATAGGAGAAAAGGAAGGTGAAAGGTCACAAGTTGCATGTGAGGAGGAAAATGAAGGAAAATAATGGAAAATTTAAGAAAATAGAGGCCTCATTAATAAAAGGGCTTATGAGGATCAGTTGGTACCTTTTGTCATTTCAACTTTTGATCAACTGAATTTTGGAGCTCTCATTTTCTCTCTCTCTCTCTCTCTCTCTCTCATACTCTTGGAGGCTTAGAGTTTCCTTGGAGCACTCATGGAGGAGTGTGACATACTTGGGATTTGGAGCAAGAAAGCAAAAGAGAATCAAGAAAGCGCAAGAGGACTTCTGGATCAGCAACTACAATGGGTTTTGCTTGCAGGTACCGAGTTGCATGTATGATTTACTTACTAGTTTTGACATGCATGTGGTTTCTTAGTTATGATCTATCATTGACATGGAGGATTGCCTGGATTGACAGTGGTTTTGCCTAGCCTTTCCATTTCCTGGATAGCCATGGTGTTGTGGGAGTCTTTCCCTTTTTTTTTCGGTTGCTTCTCATGTTCCATTAGCTTTGGGTCAATTTATTATTTCCTGGATCCTTGGTTGGACAAATGCTCTGGAGCTCTTAGTGGGTTGAGTTACTAGTCCTAGATCCTTGGTTGGACAAATTCTCTAGATCATGACAACAACTGTGGGTTGAGTTACTAGTCTTGGAGCCTTGGTTGGAACAAACGATCTAGAGCCCTGGGAAAATTAGGTAGAGACCAATCTCGTGATGGTTAATGATGTCCGACCGTGAGGTGGAATCACTGGTTTAGGGTTGAGGTGGTTTGGCCTCTAGAAGCCCTAGTTCGTTTTTGTTGGATTTGTTTCATGGGGTACGACATTCATGCTTGGAATATGGAACGAGGGTGATTGGTTGAAAGAAATATTTGGTTCATCCAACCTATGGTTGGGTGGTTCGTGGAAGTCCTGAACCTGATTAGCCTTTGCATTCATCAATAAGAGTTCCTTCTCCTTGGTATTTCATGTGTAAGTGTACTGGTTTATATGTGTATTTTATGGCTGATGTGTCCTTGTTATTTTTATTGTTTATATGTTGGTTACGAGTATGTTTTATGGTAGTAATGATGTATGGATCTCATCATGTTTTGATTTGTAAATGAATGAACAATGGATATATGACAATGCAACTAATGTGATAAGGCATCAATGTTCCTCAGTGATTTTCAGATAAGTATGAGACCCCTATACTCATAACTGTTGTTATAACCTGTAGGATGCATATTTGTGATATGTTTGAAAAAATGTTTGTCATGACTGTAAGGGTACAGTCAAGTCCTTGACCAAGTTTTTTTTGTTTTGTTTTGTTTTTTTTAAATCATTGCCTTCATATATGTTATTAGTTTTGGAAGTTTCATGGAGTTTTTGGGCAGTTATTTGTGACCTAGCCCTATAAAATATCCTTAAATATCATAGTAGATGGCATAGAACTAGCATAAAAAGGTTACAGTCGCACTCAGACGGGCCCATGGGAGTGATTGGGGCTCTCAGTCACTTGGAGGGCTTGACAAAAGATTAGTTTGGTTGTCTTCTATCAGTTCCACTTCCTTAAGGTGACTTAGGAGGTTGAATCACATCGTAGTGGCCTCTCGTCACATGTTTACCTCGATGGACTAGTTGGCTTGGGTAAATATGGGAGGAGGGTTGTTATAGAGTGGTATCAGTGCATGTTTCACCTCTTAGACTTGATGGCCGGTGTGTTGGTCATACATACATGTCAATTTCACATGTGATATTTATGCTCGTGGTCTATGTTCTTGTTGCATATGCATGGCATGATCATAGTTGTAGTGTTATTGCCACGTGAAGTTGATGGTGTTGTTGTGATATATGGTCTTTATGAATGCATGTTGATGGTGCGTTGGTCATGAATGTCGGCGTATATGTCGTTATGCATGCATTGTGTCAAGTTGGTGTGTGGTTTTGGCATCATGTGCGAGAATTGAATAAGGATTGAGATGATGTATATGTATTGTTATCAATATGATTATGTTTGTATGTATGCATCACACTAATCTGGTTGATATTGCGACCGAGATATCCTCCCCTCAACTAGATTGAGGGACGTTGGTTTGTTTATGATTTGGTTTTGCTGACATGATATACCTTACAGGAGGAGAAGAACAAAGATGGCTAACAGAGTGGTAGACTCTAGTTCACAGGATTCTCCCTATGGATCAGATGATCAATATGGTGAGTAATACTCCCCACACATAATAGACACTATGAGAAGTTTAAAGACATAAATAAGGATTTACAAAGTAGATGATGACCAAATCATTCAATCACAAGAGAGACTCGCTAGGGCACATGAGAAACAAGTTGAAGTCAATGCAGTCATCCTTCAGAGCTTGTCATACTTGCAAATACAGGGACTCCTTCGGATCAGCCATAGGCAGGATGACAGGACTAATGGGGCATATGGAAGTCGATCTCATGGTGGGCATAGGTCAGATAGAGATGACACCATCAAGGATGGTAGGTTCTTGGATATACCGAACAGGATAGGTGATGGACACATTTTATTCTAGCTCTGGTTCTAACAGACATCATGATCATCTTTACATCAACGTTTCGAGTGTAAATCAAGACTCATCTTCAGGATAAACATGCTAAGAAGAGAGTAGATTAGGGTAAATAAATAGAGGAAAAAAGGGATGATGTGCATAAAGAGTTGACCAGTTTCTAATAATATATAAAAGGTTATTTATTTGATTAATTATTTATTTACCTTTGTTTGTTTTATATCATTTTTATTTCTAATTAGATTTATGGAATTAAAATATTGTAATATTATTTATTATTTTTTATTCTCTTGTAATACTCTATGTTTTGCATTATATTAATTTTTTTTTAAGTTTTTTATTTTACAATTAATAATTGATATTAGTAATATTTAAGTAATGATGATTATGGTTATTTGAAGTAGATTTATTGAGTTTTAATTTGATCACATGAATGTATAACCTCTAGTAAGATATGTTAATTCATTCTACCTTTATGATTATATATTTTTTAATAAAGAAGTGCATGTAAAATATTGGTTAGTGCAGTTGGCTGAGGCACAAAGAAGAAAGTTCATCATTGGGTAAGAGCTTGTGCATTTAAGTTGAATGGCATACCTGCATCAACACATTTGAATATATTGTCGTTGGGATCATATAGAATGCTTTTGGGTATGGACTGGATATATCTTCATAGGACCAAAGTGGACTGTTAAGAAAAATCTATTGAATGTTTGGATGACAATGTGGAACAAAGATTCGTGCAAGGTGAGAAGAAATCAACATCAGTTAGAATGGTGACAACTATGCAGGTGAAGCGCAAACGTAGAAAAGGGTGTGTTTTATTTGCAGTGCATATTTCTAGTGACAGAGATAAGGAAGTTGAGGATGCAGAGGTATTGAGTAGGCACCCAGTTTTACAAGAATTTCAGGATGTGTTTCCAACATAGATTTTAGGGTTGTCGCCTCATATGGAAGTAGACGTTTCTATTGATTTGGTACTAGGGGCATTGCCAATATCAAAGGCACCATATAGGTTGAGCATTCCAAGGTTGGTAGAGCTGAAGTTGCAGTGTAAGGAAATGCTTGACAAGGGATACATTAGGCCGAGTGTATCACCTTGGGGTGCACCGGTATTGTTTGTGAAGAAGAAGGATGGTACTCTTAGGTTGTGCATTGATTAAAGATGTTGAACAAGGCGGCCATCAATAACAGGTATCCATTTTCGAGGTTTAATGATTTGTTCGATCATTTGAAGGGAGCAACAATGTTCTCAAAGAATTATGTGAGATAGGGATATCATCAGGTACACATCAAGGAAGAGGACATATATAAGACATATTTCAGGACTAGGTATGGGCATTATTAGTTTGTTGTAGTTCCATTTGGTTTGACTAATGCTCTAGATACTTTTATGTGCTTGATGAAACATGTTGCATCCTTATCTAGACAAGTTTGTTATTGTATTCATTGATGATATATTGGTATATTCTAAAAATGAAGAAGAGTGTGTCGAACACTTAGCAATAATATTGAGATTGCTGAGAGACCATTAGTTGTATGCTAAGCTCACTAAGTGCAATTTATTTTAGACAAAGGTACATTACTTGGGACATGCGGTTTCCAAGGAAGGCATAAGAGTGGATCCAAGGAAGGTAATGGCTATCATGGAGTGGGAAAATCCTAGGAAAGTGGATGAGGTGAGGGTTAGTAGTTTATTACAGAAGGTTCATTAGGAACTTCTCACATATTGCATATCCTATCACATCATTGCAAAGGAAAGGTAAGAAGTTTGAATGGACATAGGAATGTGCTTTAAGTTTTGAGCAGTTGAAACAGTTGTTGAAAAATGCTCCAGTGCTAAAGATTGCAGATCAGGACAGAGAATTGTGGTATGCACAGATACTTGCAAGAGAGGACTTGGTGGAGCTCTTATGCATGAAGGACAGGTAATGTGCTATGAGTCACATAAATTGAATGAGCACGAGAAAAATTATCTGACACATATTGATATTGAGTTGGAAACGATCATCCATGCATTGAAGATGTGGAGGCACTACCTTCTTTGCATGAGGTTTGTATTGATGAGTGATCACAGTGGGTTGAGATACTTGTTTAAACAGTTGAATATGAATTCCAGGAAAGCTAGATGGTTGGACATGATTAGCGAGTTTGAATTTGAAATCAGGTAAATCAAGGGAAAATAGAACAGTGTTGCAGATTCTCTTAGCAGTTGGTTACAAGTAAATCGCATTACAACTATGAGTTCTTATGGGACAGACCTACAATATCAAATATTTCAGGCAGGTCAAAAGGATAACAGGTACATGGATCTCAGGCACATATTACATCAGAGTATAGGTACAGGTATAAGTAGTGGTACAGGTGTATAGGATGTGGAATATTGTCTTACAACAGATGGATTGGTTAGATTTAGGGATAAAACATATGTTCCAAATAACATTGATCTCAAGAAGCTTATCTTGAGGGAATTTCATGGTAAGTCGTATTCAGGTCACCTAGAATATCATAAGACATTGATAGTGGTAAATAATTTCTACTCCTAGCCGAATCTAAAGAAATAAGTGGCAATGTTTGTGGCTAGGTGCTTGGATTGTCAACAGGTAAAAGCAAAGTGTAAGCACCTAGGTGGATTAGTATAACCAATTTCAATTCCAGAGTGGAAATGGGAGGTCATTTCTATGGATTTTATCATAGGTTTTTTGATGACATCTAAACAACATGATTTGATTATGGTTGTGAATAAAAAATTGATGAAGGTAGCGCACTTCATTCCAGTGAAGTATACATATTCAACTAACGATGTAGCACAGGTCTTCATCAGAGATGCAGTGAGGTTGCATGGTGTTCCGAAGAAGATTGTGTTAGACAGGGATGCTAAGTTCACTTATAGGTTCTGGAAAGAGTTATTTGTAAGTTTGGGTACAAATTTTGCCTTCAACAACACTTATCATCTACAAACAGATGGATAGACAGAGATGGTCAAAAAGATATTGGAGGACATATTGAGGATGTATGTGATGCATCAACAACTAAAGTGGGAAGAGTATCTTCCACTAGTTGAGTTCGCTTACAACAATGGTTATCCTGAGTCTCTCAGGATGATTCTATTTGAGGTACTCTATGGACAGAGTTGAAATACTCTTATAAGTTGAAGTGATCCAGTTAACAGGGTATTGATAGGACCAAACATGTTAGCAGAGATGGAATAGGAAATGCAAGTGGTCAAGAGGAATTTGAAGGTAGCACAAGACAAACATAAAATTTATGCAGATAAGAACAATATGTTTAAGGAGTTTCAGGTTGGGGAACAAGTGTACTTGTACATCGATCCCAATAAAATATCCTTTAGGATTGGATCATGTGCCAAGTTGGCCCCTCGGTGTTGTGGACCTTTCAAGATTATTGAAAGGATTGGACCAGTAGCCTATTGAATTGCACTTCCTCCAACAGTTAAAGTCCATGATTTTTTCCATGTGTCATTTCCTAAGAAGTATGTTAAATATGTTTATCATGTGATTGACTAGTTTGTATTGCAGGTGGGTCTAGAAGGAGAATTCCAATCGTAAACTTAATGCATTTTGCATAGAAAGAGGCTCATGCTCCGGAACCAAGAAATTGAGTAGGTTAAAGTGCAGTGGAAGCACTTTGGGTCCAATGAAGCTACATCAGAGATGGCGGATTAGATGCGGGCTATGTATCCTTCCCTATTTGCTGGTTGAGTGAATGTTTTGGTATATGTTTTTGGTACATGATTTGGTATGATGTTTTGGTATATGTACATATGTATATGGATGTAAATACCGCCATGAGCTATGTTATAAATATCCAATAAGTGGTATGGGTGTCATGTCATTATGGTTGTTATGTTGTTATGTTTTCATGTTGGTTGCTTCTCAACAAGTTGATCATTGTAAATACTGAAATGAGCTAAGTTATAAAGCTCCATGAATAGTATGTTTTGCTTTCAGTAGTATTGTTGGTTGTAGGTGTCATTGAACACCAAGGATGTTGTACCCCCAAGGGGCAGGGCTATGTAACAACCCTAGTCAATGTTTGGCGCAACCCAACTTGGCCTAGATTTTGGAAAAGACTCTGCATTTTGTGGAGCCGAGTGTGCAGTGGAGTGAAATTTAAGGAAGTAAATGTACCACATGGTGTCAAAGCTCCTCTTTTTTGTAAAATTGCATGATTTTGTAAGGGATAAATGATTTTGGGACCATAGTTTCTTATTTTAGGGAGTCCATGGTATTTTGACAATGTAATCATATAATGTAATAGTATATAAAGGGTTGAAATTATATGTTTAGAAGATATAGAGAGTTATGGGACAAATGTTGTGATCTATAATTTGTAGCAAAGGGAAGGCTCTACAACTGAGTGCGCAGAGGCCTAGATGAGAGTCTGCAATTTAGTGCGTAGATAGCCTCCAGCTTAGTTTGCATGTCAAGAATTGGTTGTATTCAAAGATTCATTATAATAATAATAAATGTTGTGGACGATATTATGGTTTTATCGTGTGATTGATGTATATATTTTCTTAGTATATTTTGTAGAGTAGCAGTTGCTACAGTTGCATTTACTTTAGCGCAGTCATGGTTTATGATTTTATATGGCATATTTAAGTGATTAATTGAATGTGGTGAAGTGATTTATAAGTTGTAAGTGTAAGATAATATAATAATTCCACATTTCCTTGTTTCTCAAGGCTGCAGAAACCTGGTTCTGCATCCACCCATAGTCACTTCAGGTGAGACTGCGATCTACTTGCAGGTCGTTGCCGAAAGGGCCAGTGATCATGGGTTTTTGTTGGTGCGTAGTATAAATCGATCATGGGTCAGCCCAAAACAACCCAACAGTGAAAAATCCATGTAATAAAGTTAATAAAGGAAAAATAATAACCATGGTCATGGGACAAGTATTCCAAGCTTAATGTTGGGAAAAACATTGTAGTGTGGGTATTCATATGGTTTATTATGGCTATGGAAATTGGAAAAGGCAATGACTAAGGCTTTGGAAAGGCATGAGGCATTTATTAGCATTTTATTTATGAAAATAATGGAAAATAGGAGAAAAGGAAAGTGAAAGGTTACAAGTTGCATGCAAGGAGGAAAATGAAGGAAAATAATGGAAAATTGAAGAAAATAGAGGCTTCGTTAATAAAAAGGTTTCCGAGGATGAGTTGGTACATTTTGTCAGTTCAACTTTTAATCAACTCAGTTTTGGAGCTCTCATTTTCTCTCTCTCTCTCTCTCTCTCATACTCTTGGACGCTTAGAGTTCTATTGGAGCACCCTTGGAGGATTTTGGCATACTTGGAATTTGGAGAAAGAAAGTGTTATGAAACCAACTCCAAAAATACAAGAAAAGAGAGATCAACGCCTTAGAAATAAGCCACTTCGAGGGGGCAACCTCCTTTACATTACATAAATGAACAATTCTTGGATGATACAAATGACAAAACCTCCTTCTATATATGGGAGTCCATGGGGTCACAATATAATGCTAGCCGACCTAAAAATAATAATGTAAGGGCACAATAATAGAAATATTGGGGTTACAGGGGTACAACAATAACAATAAGGGGGCTACACTAACAACAATAAGGGACTACACTAGTAATATAGGGACCTAACATGCCCCTCTCCTTCAAAGAAGTGTTGTCCTCAACGCTTGAGTAGCTCTGGGTGCTTCTGTATAAAATTCTCATCCTCCCATGCAGAATCTTCAGTGGGTAAGTTCTTCCACTTGATGAGATACTCTGAAATTGCTCGATTTCATAGCTGTCGAGTTCTTGTTTCCATGACTGGTTAAGGTTCCAATATGATTTTTCCTTCCTCATTAAGTTCTGGCAATATTGTTTGAACTAGAATTATTCACCTATAACCTTCTTTAAGCATGAAACATGGAAAACTGGATGCACTTGTGAAGAAGTAGGAAGCTCCAATTTGTATGCCATAGTACCAATATTTTGCAACACCTTGTAAGGACCATAGTACTTTAGCGATAACTTATTATCCTTCTTAGCTTGCTTGAGGGACATTTTTTGTGTGGTTGTAGCTATAAAAATACCCAATCTCCTACATCAAAACTTCTATCGCTGCGATGTTGATCTGCCTTTTGTTTCATTCAATTTTGTGCCAAATTTAGGTTATCCTTTAAAACTTGGAGAACTTCTTGTTGATGCTCGATGTGATCTTCCACTACTTGAATCTTAGAATTTTCTCTTAAAGATGATGTGATGGACGGTGGATGATATCCATAAAGTGCCATAAACAGGGTCATTTTTGCTGCAATATGGAAGGAAGTGTTATACCACCATTCAACGAGAGGTAACCACTTGACCTACTGTGTTTGTTTATCAGATAGAAAACAACAAAGATATCATTCCAAACATTTATTCACTATCTCAGTTTGACCATCGGATTGAGGATGATAAGATGAGCTATGAGCTAGTTGAGTACCCAAACAAGAAAATAATTCTGTCATAAAATTTCCAGTAAAAATGGGATCTTTGTCACTTACAATAATATTTGGGTATCCATGTAGCTTTTGAATTGTTTCCATAAATGTAGTAGCAACTGTACTTGATTTAAATGGATGAGATAATGCACAAAAATGTGCATACTTGGTAAGTCTATCAATTACCACCATGATGACACTCTTTCCTTCGGACTTAGGTAAACTTGTGATAAAATCCATTAAAATATCCTCCCAACATTGACTTGGAATGGATAAAGGATGTAGAAGACCTCGGGTCTTAATTGTCTCAACTTTATTTTGTTGGTAAACCAAACATTCCACCACAAACTTTTGAATACCAGATTTAAGGCCATCCCAATTTTTTTTTTCTTCACCCTGTGGTAAGTTTTTAAAAACTGTGAGTGTCCTCCTAAAGGAGAAGTGTGCAATTTCAAAAGAATCTTTTGTTTTAGTTGGGAATTCTTACAAAGATATAAGTGATATTTGTACCATAAGATATCATTTTTCCAACTAAATGTATCATATGTACTAGGATCTTACTGCAACTTTTGAATGAGTGTCCACACTTCTTCATCCTTCTTCCATTCATCCCTTGCTTCAGTTATCCAATCTGGTTGGAAAATAGAAATGACACAAATCAATGCTTCCACCTCTTAATTCTTTCTTGAGAGTGCATCTGCAACAACATTTAGCTTCCCTTTATTGTAGATGCTTTTAAAGTCATAACCCAACATCTTTGTGACCCATTTTTGCTGCTTTTCTGAAGATAGTATTTGTTCCAAAAAATGTTTAAGACTATCATGATTGGTTTTTTATACCTTGAAGTGTCTTCCCATTAAGTAAGGTCGTCATTCTTTAGTGCATATAGTATTGCTAACATTTCATTCTCATAAATAGCTTTATGTAAATACTTCCCTTTTATTGGACGAATTTCAAAAGCAATGGGTTTTCCTTCTTGCATTAAAACAACACCAATTCCATTTCTTGAGGCATCCCATTCCACAATAAAGGTTTTTGCGAAGACTAGCGTAGCTAAGACCAGTGCTAGACACATTGCCTCTTTAAGATGTTCAAAGGCCTTAGTTGCTTCAAGAGTCCATGAAAATGCATCTTTCTTCAATAATGTTGTTAGAGGTGCTGCTATTCTCCCATAATTCTTAACAAACTTGCGATAACACCCTGTTAACCCGAGAAATCCTCGAAAATTCTTTATGGTTGTGGGGACTTTCCATTCCTTAATGGATTTAATTTTGTTAGGGTCTACCTTAATACCCTCGTGAGATACAATATGACCCAGATATTCCATCTCTTGTACTCCAAAGAAACATTTGGATGCTTTTGCATATAATTGTTTCTCCTCCAATAGTTTGAGCACCCTGTCAACATGTTGAACATGATCCTTCCAAGAACTGTTGTATATTAGTATATCATCAAAAAATACTAGCAAAAATTTTCTAAGGAAGGGTTTGAAAATGGAATTCATCAACCCTTGAAATGTAGAAGGTGCATTGGTAAGGCCAAAAGGCATGAACACAAATTCATAATGACCCTCATGAGTTCGAAATGTTGTTTTTGGAATATCTTCAGTCTTCATTCTAATTTGATGATATCCTGAACGAAGATCCAACTTGGTAAAATAAATTGCTCCATGTAATTCATCCAATAATTCATCAATCACAGGAATGGGGAATTTGTCTTTAATGGTGAGCTTATTGAGCTCTCTATAATCTGGACACATTCGCCATGATCCATCCTTCTTGTGTACCAATACTACAGGAGCAGAGAAAGAACTTTGACTAGGTTGAATTATACCTGCCTCTAAAATTTCTGCAATCATACGTTCAATTTCACTCTTTTGGACGTAAGGATATCTATAAGGCCTGATGTTTGGAGGAACACTTCTTGGAATCAAATGAATAGCATGATCATGATCATGAATAGGTGGGAGTCCTTTGGGAGTTTCAAACACCTTGGAATGATTGTCGAAGACTTGTTGGAGATCTGCAGAAATAAATGATTTTGATGTTGGAACTTCTAGTGAGCATAATTGTGCAATTACGCCTCGTTGTTCTTTCTTTAGAAGCTTTGTCATGACATTAGAGCTTATTATCCTTCCTGGCTTCCCCACAATACCCCGTAATTAGACTTCCTTTCCTTCTGAAAAAAATTTCAAGAAAATTTCTTGAAAATTAAAAGCTACCGTCCCCAAAGATTGTAACCATTGTACTCCTAGTACAACATCAGCACCTCCCATTGGAATGGAAAGCATTGGACTATTCAAATACATATTCACCCATGTTTAGCTTGATATTATGGCATTTTATAGAGAAATTTATAGCTCCTCCATTTTCAACCATCACTTGACATTCTGGTGTTGGGTATAGGAAACAATTCAATTCCTTGGCTACCATACAATGAATAAGATTATGGGTACTACTCGAATCAATCAACACTATTACCTTTTTCTTCTTGATATGTCCTTCTATCTTGAGAGTTTGAGGAGTGGTAATTCCTGCCAATGCATTAGACGATCTGGTCAGACTCATTTCTTATTTAATTAGAGTTGGTTTCTGGTGTGTATCCTCTTCTTTTGAAGTTTCTTGTTCATTTTATTCCTCCTCTTCACAATCTATGTAAAATAATTTCTTCTCATCACACTTATGACCTTTAGTTAATTTTCTATCACAACTGTAGCAAAGCCCTTTTGCTCTTTTTTCTTCCAATTTTTGTGGTGTCAACCTTGTAGGTTGTGGAAGTCTGGGAGTAGCAACACTTCCATCTTTATAGATGTGAGTGGTAGGCTTCCTTGTCGCCATAATTTTACATTCAATTTTTATTGCCAACCTGAATGCCTTCTCCAATGAATCAGGTTCCCACACGCGAACTTCATGTTGGATGTTATCCTTTAAAGTCCATATGAAGAGATGAATCCTGTGTTCCTCTAGAATATCAGTTACCCTTATATTCAATTTTTGGAAGTCCTCAATGTGCTCCACCACTGAACCCTTTTGTTTGAGATTTATCAATTGGCTAAAAAAAGTGTTGCTCTTTGTATCCTCATAATGTGCTATCATTTCATCCGTAAAAATTGACCGAGTGACAATTTTTTTACGGGAACAAATCCATCTATACCATACATTTTTTATTTTTTATTTTTTTTTTTTTTTCTAAATATAAAGTTTCAATGCGTACCTTTTGTGTGTTTTTCACATTATTGAGATCAAAATTTTTCTCCAACGGTAGTATCCATGTTACGGGATCCTTGCCATCAAACTTCCTTATATCGATCTTTGGAATATGGTGGGTCTTCCATCCAACATTAGAGTTTATGACATCACGATTAACATTTATTTTGTTCTCATCATGAGTTTCCTCTACTATATTTTTTCCATTAGGAAACATTTCTTGTATCAACTTTGTCAAACCTTCCATGTCTTCTTTTAGATCATTCTTCATGTTTTCCATTTTTTCTTCCATGTCATCCATCTTAGCTTCGATGCCAGCTTCCATGCCATCCATGCCATTGTTCAAACCATCCATCTTAGCTTCCACGCCTTTCTTCAAACCATCCTTCTTAGCTTGCACGCCTTTCTTCAAAACTTCCATTTCATTTTTTGTTGCTCTTTGCGAGAGCGAAATTGGTGCACTTGCTCTTGTAATTTTGAATATGTCATGTTGCATTTCTTCATCTTCATGAGTCATAATAGAGCATTTTGAAGGCTTAATAGGAGTTGAATTATTTTTAGGGGGAATTTTAGAACCCAATTCTAATATCTATTCTACAATGTGCCCTTGGAATCAATTCAAACTAATTCTTGAAACAAGAATTATGCAATTCGAAAAAAAAATACACACATTTTTCTTGCTTTTGAGGAGCTCGATATTGAAACTGAATTATCTCAGTGATTTAGGATCTTCAATATCTGAAATTCGGTCCTACAGTAGCCCTTTGAATCTGCTTTCGAATGCCACAGGTTTGACTTAATTTTGATTCTTCAAGGCAAAGTTATGCCCAATCTCCCACAATGACCTAATTATGGACTAGTTTAGTAGAGTGAACTTGTACTGTGTGCCATGTGTTATTGTTTCGTCCTTCGGCTCTCAAATTGATACACATGAAACTAAAGTCCGTGTAATTGCAACCACTTTTTACAAAATCCAATCTGATGCTCAGAGAGAGAGTTATGATGATTTTCCCATGGTCACCTCTTTGAGATGAAATTCGGGAGCCTGGAAAATCCTAAGAGCTTCCATAGATCATATCTCCGAAAATATTGCAAACCAAGATCTCAAATTTTTACATGACGTTCCTACCAAATGTTATGAAACCAACTCTAAAAATAGAAGAAACGAGAGATCAACACCTTATAAATAAGTCACTTCGGGGGGGAAATCTCCTTTACATTACGTAAATGAAAAATTCTTAGATGATACAAATGAAAAAACCTCTTTCTATATATAGGAGTCCATGGGGTCACAATATAATGCTAGCCGACCTAACAATAATAATGTAAGGCCACAACAATAACAATATTGGGGTTACGGGGGTACAACAATAACAATAAGGGACTACACTAGTAATATAGGGACCTAACAGAAAGGAAAGGAGAAGCAGGAAAGCGCAAGAGGACTTTTGCATCAATAGCTACAATGGGTTTTTCTTGCAGGTACCGAGTTTCATGTGTTGGTCCAATTTATGGGTTTAAATCATATCATTGATTATCTTATCAATCCAGTTTTCGTAATCTTAGAATCACTCCAACGTTTATGGTTTAGAGGCAATTTCTACAAGTTTAACACCTAGATAGTTGGAATCCATGAATTTTTTTTCCAAGAAAGCTTCATTCTCTCTTACATGAGAAGGATTTGAAAAGCCTTCACTGGAAACATTAACACTTCCAGATTAGAAATTTTCCTTAATGAATGAAAAATCAGCAAACTAATCATACATGAAATGAACAATTTTTTACAAGTCCAATTATTGATTGTGAAAGAAATATCAAGTCCTCTTACAAGGATTCAATTAATATTATCCATTAATAAAACATATCAATAACAACTTAATCAAAACATAAATAATATGAGAAATCTTGGATAAGTCTAGCCTATTGACAATGAAAAAAATACCAAGCTCTCTTAGGAGAGGTCAATTCATAATATCCCGTTATCAAACATGTCAATAAGAAATTAGCCAAAAATTGAATATACTAAAGGGAAGTACAAAAAACTAAAATGAAGGTACCACATGTTATCACTCAGGTTTTCCTAGAAGTTGTGTAAGAGGAAATTATACCCGAGGTAACCACAAACCAACCTTTTAGATGCAGAATCTAGCTAATCTGCATCCAGAGAGGGCTCTCTCTTTATGATTTATCTTTGTTCTTGAAAGGTTTTAGGCTAGTTATAGATTCAAGAGTTTGTTTGAAAATTGGTGGAATCCACAAACTAAGGGCAAAGTTGAAAGTTTTCAGTCCATTGGGCTATGGAGTCAAAGGATGGCTTTACTGAATTTCTATTCTACACACAAGATGGCTTTACAAGGCAAGATAGCTAGACAGAGAACAATCCTTAAAATTTAAAGAGGATGGGATGATCTTGAAGGGATGAAAGGCAGCTAAGAATCTTTCACCATGTTCAAAAGAAAGAAATGAGATGACTACAAACAAAGAGCAATGAAGAATTCCGTGTTATAGTAATCAAACAATGTTTAAATTAGCAAGCAGAGTATTTAAGAATTCATGCTTATAGCTAATTTAGAAGAAAACATTAAGAACAATCACATTTGAAAACAGAGTACAATTAAGCAAAATTGCTTTCTTTAAACCTTTATGCAAATTATTCGTACATGGATATGTGACGGTATTATAAACTAATATAAAATTTCAGACAAAAGGGTAGAAAACTTATTGAACTGTAGTCCAACACATGAATCCTGCAACAAGTCCAGTGCTTTAAATCGTCATCCAGTAAGCCACGAATAAATTTCTCCAAAAGATTTTATAAGGAAAATCTCAATGTTACAGCAGAGTAATAGAATCCACCCTTAACACTCTCTTTGAGGGTTTATTTGTACACAAAATAATCTAAAAAAATCTTACACTAACTTAGCCCATAATCTAGGCTGACTTAAAGCATATTTTACAAACAAACAAGAGACAAACGGTCTCGTTGATAGAATAATGTGCAACTGCCGATGTGCTGTTCCTTTTTCTGTGGATGTGCTGGAGGTAAGTGCTAAAATAGGGCTCTGTGCTGTCCTTTGCAGTATTTCTTTGGCTTGTTGAACACTCTTTATTCTCACGGATACTCTTTAACCCTTTCACCTGATACTCTTTCATCTGTTTTCTTATTTTTACCATTTACTTGATAGTAAAGATAAATTCTCATCCTGAAAATAACTCTCATAGAATCTCCAACATTTCCTGCCACCACGGATCATCTGGTATCATAGTTCTTTTGAGCTTTCTTAAAGTTTCATCTGCATCAGTAAGTTTATAAAAGGTAGGCTCATTGGGAAATAGATATTTTATTTCATGTTCCAGATGAAATAAATTCCTCACTTTATCATAAATACTTTTCCCGGTTGGTAATGTCGATTCTGACGAGCTAGTAGAACCAGCAGTTGTATTTTTAGCATGAGCCTTTATTCTCTTCACATAGGTTTCCAAGTCCATTATTTGATCTTCTGTGAGCATGGGACTTGGTAACCCATTATCCAACAAAACTTGAAATTTCTCTCTGAAAATGTTGATGTCAACCAAAATGTCTGTGCACTTCCTTTCTAAATTTTGCATGAAAGTCCTCTTGGTGAAAACTCTCTTTACTTCCAAAACTGTACCTGTCCTATCATCAAGTCCTAACACTGCAAGTTGTTGCTTTGTTCTGGAATTCAAAAATTGAATGAGTCGCGAGCCTCAAGCCAGGCCTCGCTCTTAATTCATGTCTCGGTTTGATTTATTTCTTCTTCCTTGTGCTATCTTGACTAACTCATTTTGCTCAAAAATAGCTTGAATCGAAGGCCAACATCTCTTTATTAATTCAATGATGTTGCCCTCAAGAATATCATTTACTTCCTTGCTCAGAGGCTTTTCCAAAGGAAAGATCTTTTGCAAAAGCCTCAACTAATTTTTCCAACTTTTTATTTCCCCGAGGTTGTCAGCAGCTGTCTTTTTAGATGTGTCATATTTTTCCTCCAATTTTACTAATTGCAATTTTGTTTCTTGGAGTTCTGTGACCCTTAGCTGCAAACTCTCCATCTGTTTTATTAAGTCCTCAGAACTCAAATTAGAAGTGTTCACCTGAGATGGTTGTTCTTGCTGCCCTGTGGTTGTAGTACCTGTTTTTGAAGTCTGCTTGATAATTTCCTGTTCCTGCAATGCTTTTTCCAACTCCTTCTCTGTTTCATTAAGTTGCTCAGTCATATTCAGGAGCAACTCCATCATTTCTTCCCGTGAATTTCCTTTTATAACTTCCTGGGTCTGAGGGTGCCTCGAGGCTGGTAGTTTTAGCTGTTTTCTGAGTGCAGCTATATCATCCTCTTTCTTCTTTACCAATGCCTCAATACCTTTAATGTCTTTGGGATTGTGACCCAAACCAATGATTATCTCTTCTAGAGACTTTATTCTATTATCCTTGGCCTGTGAAGAGGCCTTCTCAATTTTCAATTGTGCAGTAGTATTATTCAAAGAATCTTGCAGCGTTAAAGCTGCCATGGCTTTATTGGTGAGAGTTGAATAGACCATTTCCCCTGTTTGCCTGTGGAGCTCTATTTGATCCAGGGGATGGATATCTTTTGCTAAAACTTCAAACTTTGTCCTAAGGTAATCAGCTGCTGAAGTTGGCTTTGGCACCTTTGCTTTGAAGTGGCTTATTAGCATTTTACCTTGTGACAAGTCAAACGCTGACTTCAGCCTTTCTTGATATTGGGGAGTCATTTTCATGTACTGATCATATACCTTCATTTTCAATGGTTCATTCTTGGTTTTGATATTAATGAAGGTTCTTTTAATGTCTCCAGTATCTGTCTTTGGCGGTCTGAAAGAAGATACTTCAGTGCTTAATTGTTTTTGCAGGGCTTTCCCTTTCTGGCTTATGGTTGTTTCACTTGCTGTGCCAGTTTGCTGACTATCTTCTCTACCATCATCAAATACTTCATCTATAATTTATACCTCTGGAGGTGGATCTGATTTGTGTTTCTTTGTTTGATAAACCTGTGAAGCTCCTTTTGAAGGAGTGGTATCTCGAGCTAGCCTCTTTTTCCTCATTTCCACATTTGAAGGTGGAGTTGCATCTCTCGAACTGGATGTGTATTGGCTTGTGTGGAGAAGCCCGAGATGATTCCCAGTACTTTTAATTCTGTGGTTTTTCTCACATGACCAAAGTTTCAATAACCTGGATTACAGGTTCTTTTCCTTTACCCTTTGATTCTGTTGCAACTGGTGAACTGCTTTCCTATAATGCTTGCTGTAGAGTTGCTGCTGAGGAAGTGCCAATGTAGGGTACCTGCACTTGACAATAAGATTCTAGGTCAAATTTTTTCTCAACATCTTTCATCATTTTATTCAATTTGTCAGCTCCACTTTCTTCCTCAACAAGAGTTCCTTCAACCCATTCATCTTGATTTGCATATTGTTCTAAACCAGGAATCTTGTGGTGTACATAGGGAGATGACTTATTCTTTAATCTTTTTTCACAAATGAAACAAAAGGGGTCATAAGGGACCCAACGGAAGGATGTCTGGAACTTCTTATCTAATAGATTTTCTGCTTCTCTCTCAGCTTCTCTAGAATTGCAAATGAAATGACCTAACTGGCTTTTGATCCTTAACTGTGCTTTCTTCTTACATTGCAATGATCACATCTCGAATTATTCATCTGCCTAAAGTATTCCAAAGCAAAAATTCTCATTGGTACATATCCTGCAATCTGAATGGATGTAGTTCACATCCATAAATCCTCGATGACCGTATGGTTTTGGTACCTGTACCAATCCCCAACTAAATAACTCTTTTCGACAATTGCATCATCTTTCTAATTTCAAAAGATCGAACCGGGGGAAAAGATTCCCTGGGGCACAGAGCTTGCCAACGTCCATTTGAGACAAATAATGAATTTGAATAGAGATGAATCAGAGGACAAATGAATGATGGGGGACCAAAAAATAACAGACCTGGGATTACCTTTAGCATCAAGTTTCTGAACGGGGAAAGGGAATTTGTCTGAGTGATAGAAAATTATGAGGTGATAGATAACTGAGGAGTACTTGAAAACCTTTTCATCATCTAGCCTTAAAAATTGATCATGGATCTTGTTGGCAATGAAGGAAGCATAATCATATTTAATCTCAGGAGGCTACCCAGGAGTAAAGATGGACAGCAAAGCCAAAGTTATCTCATCTACATATTCACTGGTATTGAATCCTAAGACAAAGGATAGTATGTTTACAACGAGCCTTCCCAATGTATTGAAATAGTAAAAACCATAGGGGGGAGCCCCTTTTGGCTGATGCTCAGGTAACATGAAATACTGACACATGGATTTTAATTTCTCTGGGGTTAACTATCTGGTTTTCTCAATCAATCCTTCCATGGATAATGGTGCTAATTCTTGATCTGACTCAAAGTTTAACATAGCATTTATGGCCTGGGAGTGATGGGAAATAGAACACTTGGTTAGGAGCTATTACAGCTCTCCGTGCGGGTCATAGAAGTTGGCATGACAAGAATGGAATACTGGGAAAATGTGGACTGAAGGAATAAGATACCTTGGGAGATTGGATTCCCACAACCCTATAAGATCTTGCCCCTTTGAGTGTTCGTCTCTGCAGTGACAGAAGCTCAAACGGGGACTTTCATCAAAATACAGGTCTTTTATTTGGAAATCTTCATCTATCAGAGGTAGATAGTCCAATTCCCGATGAGGAGCATTCAATGAGTGTATGGTAGTAGAGGCTGCTTCTGGACCTTTGGACCTCCATTTTTGGTTCTCTGTGGATTCAAAATGGAGTAGTTTTCGTAGCTGGTCAGGAGACCGGACGGGATATCTCAAAAAGGGGAAATTGGAACAATTTGCAGGTTTTGGGGTACTTCACATGTTTAAAATCTTCAGGGAGGACTTCAGCAATGATTTTAACCACTTTTCAGAGAAAAAACAAAGGAAACTAAGCTTGACTTGCAGTCGCGGCGCAAAAATGATAAATACCTGTTTTAAACGGAAACTGGTTCTTTGACAGGTAATGAGCAATGGCGGGGACGTTCTTCAACACGGGCGCAGCAGGATTTTGGGGCGAAATAGTCAATTACAGCGGAAATTTTTAAAATCACAGCGGGAGCAATATTCTTCTGAGAATATGAAAATGACTAAAAAAACACGAAAAATGGCTTATTTACAATTTAAAAGGGTTTTTTGTCTTTTTCGAGGTGGTGACATCATGGTAGTACGGGGTGACGTGGGGAAGTGGGGCCGGCGGTATGCGGTAAGTGGTAAGCAGTAAGCCCGCACCGCTTATGGACGAGGGCGGTAAAAGTCGCGAGGGCAGCGATTCCACAGGTTTAACGCCACGTGGATGGTCTGACTAGTCAAAACCACCCATCCCCCGCTGGTTAAAGAACTCACACGGGATGGGCAGCGGGATTGATCATGACCGTTGATCAACGAATGGATGATCCGACGGCTGAAGGAATGGGAAACATGCGGAGGTTTGAAAGGTGGGCCCGTCGGGTTTTTAAAAGAGTTTAACGCTTAATTTAATTATCCCGGGAGATATTCAATAGGCGGAAAGGTTATTAACTAGTCCAGATGACTAATTAATCCCATGTGTATAATGAACAGGGTTGCGGCGGGGTTTTCTTAAGCGGAATGCCACGTGGACAGACCACGGTGGCGCAAAACTTTCGCAAAGTTTTATTGATGTTTTTGGTATTAAACACACATATTGTATGTCTAACGTTTTTATATATATTTTATGATATGATGAATTAATTAATACAATTATTTCACAATAGGGGCGGGATTTATGTATTATGCTATATTTTTAACCAAAGGGCTTTTATAGGCGGGTTTTAATGAATTTTAGGGAGATAAATACTTTGGTTAAAACATTATAATAAAGGGGTTTTTGGGGTATATATAAAAAAAAGGGAGTTATATACTTAGGAAAGGGTATTTCACTAGGGAGTTAATATAGTAGAATTAAATGTTAATATGGCAAAGGACAAGGAAAATCAAAACATCTTTGTACATCTAAGAAACATTATAATAAAGGGTTTTGGGGATATTTATTAGAAAAGGGAGTTATATACTTAGGAAAAGGGATTTTACTAGGGATTGAATATAGTAAAATCAAATGTTAATATGAAAAAGGACAAGGAAAATCAAAACATCTTTGTACATCTAAGAAAGTGATAACTTATGAAGTAAATTGCAACATTTTATCTTCAACACTTAAACTTAGAATAACAAGTTGTTTTGAGGACTTTTATGGAATATTGCATCAGTTTCCTAAGTAAAATAGGATTTTACTTTGGAAAAAGTTAAAGATGGAAGATAACAATGATGGATTATTTCAAGTGCTTAGGTCTTTTTTGATCATTAGGCCGAGGGTCCGGTCCCTCCAGAAGTCAAGGAAATGCCTTGAGCCCCTTTGATCTCCAATTACCTTAGTACTTTTGGGGAAATTAGTAAAACTCTTGAGGGGGAAAAATGATGGGGGAGGTTAATGAATTTGACTTTGCTTGCTGTGATTTTCCAGTGTATTTTCTGCTTCGGTACTTTTGATGAAAGTAAATGATTAACTAACATGTAGCAGCACCATTCATCAGATAACACTTTGCAGCACCATCTACCTACCCTATCTACTTAACACTACCATTTTGTCTTCTTTATTAGGGTGCATTTAGACTTGCAAACCCTGATCATTCTTTTCTTTTTACATGATGAATCTATCTATTTCTACCCTTATTACATCCAAGGGCTCAGATTAAACTGTTGAGCACCTTTTATTCACTCTACCTAGCTACTTATATGCCAAGATTAAACTGTTTGGCTAGATATTTATTCTCTAATCTATAACATGAAATTGAAATATGACTAAGCCAAGTTTAAACAGTTTGACTTATTCATGAATTGTGGCAAAAGTTTCACAAGCTGCACACAATTGATTTATTACAACAGAGTAAAAATTAGTGGCATTTGGATTCGCACACTTTCCTTGGTCTATTTTTTCCTTGGGGTTCATTTTTCTCTTTTTGACCATTTTTATTCTTTTTACCCTTTGATCTTTCTTTTAGGGTATACCCTCTTTACATTTTTTTAAATTTTTTGATTTTTTTGGTTTTTTAAGAATATGGAACACCTTTGCTCAAGTAAGAAGGTTTGAACATATTCCACACTTCCATCAAGACAATCATGAAAGATGAAACCTATTGATATAGGAGGCTAACACTGGCTCCACTTGGGGATGGCTTTTCCTTGTGGAAAGTCAAGAACAGCAGATCAGATGCCTCAAAATGTCTTCAAACTGAAAGTATGAAATCTTCCTTCTTCTGATAGCTTTACTTTACATATGATAGTGAAGCTTTTGGAACTTAGGGCCTTCACTTCGGGCTTCAATTCCAAAAAGTCACCATCCAATCCAAACTGCAGTAACAAAAATAAAACAAGAAAACAATATATTATGTACAAGTTAGAAACATTTAAACATTCTAGTAAATTGGATCAAAATAATGCTTAAGCATTCGACCATTGACTGGTCCTTCTTCAACTTCTGAATTGTCCAAGTCCTTCAAAAAGTAAGTGTTGTTTCCCTGCAAGGCATGAATGATATAAGGCCCTTTCCACAAAAAATCAAACTTCCCATGTTTACCTTTTTCTTCTCTTCTAGAATCCCATCTTAGGACCTTGTCCCCTAACTGAAAATCCTCTGCTTTAGTCCTTTTATCAAACATTTTCTTTAGCTTTTCCTGTAAGACTTGTGATCTTTGGTATACCTCTTCTCTGGTTTGTTGCGGGTGGATTGTTTGATTAATTCTTCTTTGAATGTCATTTGGCTCCACTTGAGCCTCCTGAAGTAATTTCATGACAGGGATTCCTAAAGATGATGGGAATCTTGCTTCCAGACCATAAACTAACTCATATGGACTAGTCCCAATGGATTTCTTGGTTGTGATTCTGTCTGCCCATAATGCATAGGTCAGTTTCTTATGCCAGTTCTTTTTATTTTCCTCCAACAATTTCTTAATGATATTGATCAAACTCTTATTGGAGGATTCTGCTAGTCCATTACCCTGGGGGTAATAGGCTGTTGAATGGCCTAAAGTAATATGATATTTATAGCAGAAACTAATCATTTTCTTTGATTTAAATGCAGCAGCATTGTCTGTTATAATCTTTTCTGGACATCCAAATCTTGAAAGTATGTTGGTTTCAAGAAACCCTATGATTACAAAATCATTGGACTGTCTACATGGGATGGCTTCAATCCATTTGGTGAAATAGTCTGTAGCAGTTAAAATCCATCTATGTTGCCCTGAAGACGGGGGGTGAATTTCTCCAATAAAATCTAATCCCCATTGTTGAAAGGGTCTTTCTGTGGAAACTGGTTTTAAAGGCAGAGGTAACAACTTTCTTTTACCCTCAAATATATGACATTTGTGACAACTTGTTACAAATTTCTTTACATCAGAAAATAATGTTGGCCAGTAAAAGCCAGCCCTTAAGATCTTGTCTGCAGTAGATTTCCAGTAGAGATGTCCTCCACAATCCCCTGCATGAAATTCATTAAGCACTTTATCAGCTTCACCTTTTAAGAGACAATTCAACAAAATTCCTTCATGATTTTTCCAAAATAAAGTGCTATCTAAAATACAATATTTCAAAGATGTCATTTTTAAAAATCTTTGCTTGGTTCTGGACAACCCTGGAGGAGCTTGCAGGTTTAATAAAACATGAATTATATCAGTATACCAGGGTGAATCTAAGAAAGCTTGACTGATCCGAGGAGTCGCCATCTCCTGCTCGTTATCCAGTTCATTGATATCTAAGGCTTGGCAATTGGTTTCTGTCATAAGTTGTGCTAAACCTTGGCCTTTTATCAGTTTGGTTGGTTTAATCTCAATATCATATTCCAAAATGGTAGCTATCCACTTACCTCGTTTACCTTCAAAACCATCTTGAGTCAAAATATCTTTAACTACTGCATTAGGCACATATGCTATCACATGAGAATATAATATGTAAACTCTGAAATCTTTGATTGCTTTTACCAATGCAAAAGCCTGTTTTTCCATAATATTGTACTTTAGAGGTGCATCCCTCAGTGCTTTACTAAAAAATTCTATTGGCTTTTCACACCCTTGGTCATCTTTTTGAAGTAAAACAGCTGCAACAGTATGTTCGGAAGCAAATGAAAAAATAATAAAGTCTCTATCAAATTTAGGACTGGTCAGAACTGGTGTCCTTGTTAAAGCCATTTTAATTTCCTCGAATGATTGCTTGGCTTCTACAGTCCAGTCAATGCTTGAATCTTTTCTCAACATGTTAGTCAGAAATCTAAGTAACTCTGCTAGACTAGAAATAAATCTTCTCAAGAAGTTGATTTTTCCTATAAATGCTTGCAATTCTTTTATGTTTCTGGGGTGGGGTATTTGCAAAATTGCTTGAATTATTTCTGGATCAATCCTAATGCCATCTTTAGAAATGATATGCCCTAAAAGCTTTCCTTCTTCCAAACCAAACAATGACTTCTTAGGGTTTAAAGAAATTCCATATTTTCTGCACTTTATAAATACTTGCCTTAGGTGATCTAAATGTTCTTGATCTGTTTTATAAAAAACAGTCAAATCATCTAAGTAAATGACCAGAAAATCATGTATCTCTTTAGCAAAAGCAATGTCCATCGCTCTTTGAAATGTAGCTCCTGCATTTTTGAGCCCAAATGGCATTTTGACATATTTAAACGTACCCCATGGTGTGGTAAATGTTGTTTTATCCTGATCATCAGGATGAACCAGAATCTGGTTGTACCCTGAAAATCCATCCAGTAATGATATTCTCGAAGATCCTACTACCCTTTGCAGAATGTGGTCCATTTTCGGCAGAGAATAGTTGTCTTTTAAAGAAACTTTATTCAAATTTCTTAAGTCGACACACAGTCTAATTTCTCCTGTCTTTTTTCTTGTTGGTACCAGGTTAGAAACCCATTCTGAAAATCTGATAGGAGCTATAATCCCTGCTTCAAACATTCTTTTGATTTCCTTTTCAATTGAGGGTAATAAAACGGGATTAATTCTCCTAAGCTTTTGTTTAAAAGGTTTCTGGTCTGGTTTCAAAGGTATAGTATGTTGAATGATGGATGTATCATAAGATTTGAGGTCTTCATAACTCCAGGCAAAAACATCCTGGAATTCTTTTAATAGTTCAACATATTTAACCTTCTGATCTTTTGGAAGAGACTTGGACAACTTGACCATTTTGGATTTTCTGGGGTTCCTAAGTTGCATTCTTCCATATCAGCCTTTACAGGTTCCATTTTAGGTCTAAATGGAATATCATTTGAGTCAAACAGATCTTCCAAAAGAGTTAATCCTTTGGGCAAATGATTATCTTTTAAATTGAAGATTTCTGTCTCATCTTCTATGATTTCATCAGATTCCATGTGTTTCAAATTTTGCATGTCCTTTTCAGTGAATGTGGTCGGATGTAGCAGATGAATTTCATTTTCTTTTGAAATTTCTATTTTTTGTTCTTTTTCTTGATCAGATTCATCAATAGTTATATCCTCATCTATATTACAGTTAGAAAACTCACTTTGAAGTGTCAAAAAATTATTGATTTGATTGTTATTCACAAATACTTGCCAATTCAAAAGATTGTCTGGTATAGCAGGCCTATGCCTAATTTCAGCTGAAAACTGATGATTAGGATCAAAAGGCAACTTGCATGTACTAGAAAACATTGCCAAACTGTGAGCATGTAAGTTTTGTTTCCTGGGAATCTTGGCAAGTTGGGCTTGTAAAAATGTGTTGAGAATCTCTACAACTGTCTCTCGGTATTGTTTCAGTCTCATGTCCTTTGTTGCACATTCTCCTTTAATCTGTTGGATGATTAGTTCAGAGTCACCTATGATTGATACCCTAATGCCTCCTAACTTCTTGACATGTTTAAGCCCTAATAAAAGAGCTTCATACTCTGCCATGTTGTTAGTGCATTTGACATTTAACCTATAAGCATGACCCTCTGCATGATTGTTCTCTACATTGTGTAACCAAATCCCAGCTCCTGCCCCTAGTCTGTTTACTGAGCCATCAAACTCTAAATGCCATAGAATTTCATGTTCATAATCTTCATCAATTGTTTTAACGTATTTTTTGACAAGAGCTAGTTGTTTAGTTTTTTTAGGTATTTCTCGGTCATCTGGTGTTTCATTGTTTTCAGAGATTTCTTCAATTTTAACCGTGGTTTTGTTTATGATTTCCATTTCAGGAGCTTCTATTTCAGTAGGAAGATCTGACTCAGCATTGTATAAAATAAAAGAATCCATGTCAGAATGTACAGAATAAACAGGGAAGTTTTCAGGCTTCTCATGGCTACTCACTAAGTACTTCATAAAAGTTTCTCTATATAATCTTTTAGGCTGACCAAATACTGAAATAGTTGCATATGACATGTCTAGTTGAATAGATCCTCCAAGTTTAGCACCCCAAGATCTAGACAATAACATACCATATTTAGGTGGAATATCAGCAACTACTATGTCCATTAAAACAGACTTAGCAGGGTATTGAACCAAAGTGACACACAGATCTTTAATTAAACCTAAACATTTTACCTGACTGGAATCAAATGAAAACAAATCTTTGTATGGTCTAGTAATATCTAGATTCAATCTTTCCATTACTGCTTTTGGCATCAAATTGTGAGATGCTCCCGAATCAAGCATTGCATTATGGAGTATCTTGTCATGAACATTCAGGCTTACATAAAATGGAGGAGTTCCCCCACTTTCTGGTTTGCCATTAACCTCAGGGCCAAAAAGAAGTTTGGGTTGATCATCGAGAATATTTACTGAATCATCAAATCCAGTAATGTTAATGTTTAAAGACTTGGAAATCTGATTCCTATAGACATCATGTTTAGCCAATTCTGATAAAGGAACAGCTATCTTGAGTTTGCCTATTTCAGCTTCTAGATTAAAGGGTTTTTCTGTTTGAGCTTTAGTGTTTTGCACGGTTGGATTTTCTCTGTTTACTGGATCTTCAATGTTTTTCTCTTTTTCATGAATGAAGTTTTGCTTTGAAGATGTTTCAGGACTAACTTCTACTGTTTCTTCTACAGTTCCTACATGAGGAGATGTATTGGATTGCTGTTTGTTGTTTGGTTGGTTGTCAGAGACATCTTCAATTATTGGATTCGAAAAACTGGGAGTTATCCTAGGCAAAATTTGTATTTGGGGAATGTTTTGTACAGGGGGAATGTTTTGCTTACCTTTGACATTTTGTTTTGTGGTTTTCTGTTTATTTTTCTCTGGTACATCTATCCGTCTACTTCTCAAGTTGTACTGCTTATGAACCTCGTAGATTGCTGTGTCATAACCTTCTTTGAAATCAAAAGTCTCACCTGAATGAGTGTGGAATGTTTCAAGGATATGATTCTCTTGATCATCCTGAGATAGGAAGACTTCTGGTTCATCTTTGTCCTCATTGACATTGTTTATTTCTACATCTTCTGTAGGTTCTTCTGAGGTTGAACCTTCAACAAAGTTTTCTTGGAAAGGTGGTCTAATGTTTTGATCAGGGACATTCTTTCCAATATTTTGGTTCAGATTCCTCCTAAAGTTTGGGTTTCTTGCAACATTCTGGTTATCAGTAGCGGACTTTCTTTCAATGGTTTCCACTCTATCACCTAATCTTTCCATACCTTTAATGATTACATCCAGTTTCTTTTCAAAAGCTGAAGGTTCTTCATTCATAGGCATTCTTCTCTCTGCCCTAGCTCTGGCTCGTTTTTCTATCAGATTTGCTTCTACACTCACCACTATGCTTTGTATTTCCTCTAGTGTTTGTGGAGCTCTTTCCCTAAGAGAATAAGCTATATCGGAGTCAAAACCGTCTGGAAATTTGACCAACACGTTATTAGGTGGGGGTCTTAGGTTCAGAGGAACTGCATGATATGATTCATTGAATCTTATGATGTAATCTTGTACGGTTTCATTTGGTCTTCTTCTTAATTTTTCAAATTCTGATAGGATCTGGAGAGGATCTTTCTTTTTCTCCCATCTGTTCAAAAATTCCCTATACAAAGCTTCTAGGTCAGCAATACTGTTCGGGGCGAGAGCCCTAAACCAAGTTCTAACTTCTCCGGTAAGACTTTGTACGAAAATTCTCATACGGATATCATCAGTATCAATCTCATAAAACTCAAAGTAATCTATCATTCTTTTGGTGTGTTGTTGAGCTGTGTAGGTACCTGATCCGTCAAAAGGTGTGATCTTACTTTGGTAGTCTTGTGGTAAAGCTGGAGGATTGGCTGGTAACTGTAAAGGGGCATATCGATTAGCCATTGGAAGATAAAGTGGAGTGACAGGAGTAGCCGGTCTAGTAGGAGGAGAAGGTGGTCTTACGGGAGGAGATGGAGGTCTAACAGGAGGAGATGGAGGTCTAACAGGTGTTTGAAAAGTGACTGAGCTCGGAGATGCTTCAGTTATCACAGAAATGTTTGAGCTTTCTTCAAAGGTTTGCTCAGACTGAATGGAGTTATGCAATTCTCTGTCAAGATGATGTGAAACAAATCTGTATTGCAAATCTTCAAAGAAAAAAGGATCTGGAATTAATCTAGATAATTCAGTCTCAGAAAAATTCACAAACAAAGATGTTTCAAATCTTGCATCAAAAGGAATGTCATCAATATAAATAATTTTCACAGGACAAGATGCAGATCTAGAAAGTGGTCTAGAACTACCTGTATTCTCCTGACTTCCTCTTTCAGAACTTTCTTGACTTCCTTGTCTTCTAAGAATCCTAGGAATCAGATTTGGATTTTCAAATATTGGTGGTGGATTGGGGTCAGGGTTTGACCTAGTATGTCGAATCCTTTCTGAAGCCAGTT
Organism: Pinus albicaulis; assembly: GCA_034641835.2. Lineage (NCBI taxonomy): Eukaryota > Viridiplantae > Streptophyta > Pinopsida > Pinales > Pinaceae > Pinus > Pinus albicaulis. The sequence continues at coordinate 577,555,381 of CM076584.1, read as the reverse complement.
TTCTTAGAATATATGTTTTTGGATTTTGGGTTTTAATTGTAAAATAAATACAACTTCTACAAATTCTTTAAGAAATAATGATATGTGATTAAAATTTCCTCAAAGATATGTTTAAACTAGAGAATCTGATTGAAAAATTTGAAACTAAGATTCAACATATAAGTTAAATCAGAGATAGACTGAAACAGCGTTTATTTACTTTTGCATTTGCATAGCAAAAGCAATTTCAAAGGCTACCTGGCTGATCTTCAGACTCTGTCTATAGCTTATAAATCAAACACTAGTATCAATAAAATGATTCAGTCCCCAGTATGGTCGCCACTATGTTAACTAATCCAGAAGAAAACATCGAG